>JAJEKB010004707.1:0-14110 GCA_022393335.1 Macrotrachela quadricornifera | reverse complement strand
TCGGTTTATTTATTAATACATTTTTCAAGTTTAATGGTAACGATGATTCTAATAGTCGACTTTCAATTACATCTACTTATAACAAAAAAAGACGAAATTTAGTATCAGGCATAAAAGTAAGTTGAGTGACAAAATCATATCCTTTTACATAGTTTTAAAATATTAGTTGAACATTTTGTTAACGTATGTATAACTTCAAAACCAAGACAAATTTCCCATAAAGGAACAATTTTTTTATTTTACCAAATTCCTAAAAACCAAACTGATACAAAATCTTTTACATAAACCTTCTCGATGTTTTTTACTTTCAATGACCATATATAAAAAAGTTTAGCAACATAAAAACATCATTAAAATCATATCCAGGAGAAAATGCTCTAAAAGTAGAATAAAATTTTTATTATTTTTTAAATATTTGCATTCACAAAACCCATTAATTAGTCGATAAAAAGAATAATTTGTTTTAGAACTAACGAAGAAAAACCAAAAGTAAGTCGGCGTTTGTTTTCGCTTTTTCATTCTTCTCTCTTGTATGCGCATTAATTAGGGGACCGACAAAATTTCGACTATAGACTTAGTTTTGTACACATATCAGAATTTAATCAAAAGTCTAATATTTGAACAAAACTGTTATGTAGTATATACATTAATCAATGTATATCAGTGAAAGTTCTATATAAAAATTCTATTTTACAAGCAGATTTATACTTTACAAAATTAATGTAAATACTAGAGGAGAATATCTTTCTATAATACATGAATAGATAAATTTCTAGTAGAAAAATATAATGTATTAATAATTAATATTTTTTCTTATCATCAGCATCACTTCGATATGTAATCTTATAAAAAGAAAATGAAGGAAATATGAGACAAAATTTTTGTATTTATCTTATTTCTATCTAAAATATAATTTTTTTTATGTAATTCGTAAAAATTAGAATTTAGATTTTTTTAAAAAATTCTTTCTTATTTATTTTATTTTTATTTTATATAGAAAAATAAAATAATATCTTTACTTAATCGTCATACAACCACCTGGGGTCCGTATGGATCCCAATCAGTTCCATTTTGATACTCTATTATATACGAAGAAAACAAACTATACCTCTTTATGTATACTATAGGGACATTTAATGGAATATATTGATAGCGTCAGCAGGACCAATCAAATTGTTCTTTAGATGAGTGAAGTGCTAAAACTACATGTAAAGGCTTATTGCCCACTTGGGATCTATCCGGACCTCAGCAAGATTCATTTTAATCTGTTGTATTCGTGCTTTTAGATCAAACTTTGTCTTGTGTGATATGCATTAGAGAAACTCAGTAAAGCACCATAATAACATCAGCCAATCCGATCCAGTTGCTCCTAATCTGAAAAAAGACCCCAAAATACACGTAAACGCTGACACGAAACTAGAAAAGCGAGTTTTTCTGTATCTTCTTTATCTCAGAAAGAGAATACTCGTTTTCACAGAAAATTTTAGGGTATTCTAAAGATCTTCTGGCTTGTACCTGGAGAGAATCCCAGATCAAAATTTCTTCATTTAATTTTCTTTTTTGATAAATACCGTGCATAGAGTTAGATCCAGTAAAACAGTCATAACTCTAGAAGGTAGGCACTTGGATCCTTAATCTTCTGTGTGCCTTCTAGTCTCAGTCGGTCCAACCGATGGACAAGGTATCAAATCAAAAGATTATGATCACTTCCGAGGTTGCCTCGTGCGTACATGATAACCTATCTCAAACGTTCGAAAAATAAAATGCGACAACAAAGTGGAAAAAAAAGACTGAGTAGATATCACTCAAGTTACTTGTAGTTCTTTTCGTTCTACTCGCAGTTAAGCCTTCTCTAGAACCTCTATAGTTCCATAATGAAACAATGGCGATTTTATATATTATTTGTCATTTATTAGACTGGGGTCCTTATGGACGCCAGGTGGTCAAAAAGTAGTAGTTTCTAATGTGGTCGTATGAGGGTTAAAAATGAATTCCATATTGTCTTTGAAATTTATTTATTTTCCCAATTAGACGATATTCTTCCTTTAAGTCAATTAATATTGAAAATTACACAAATATTCTTTAAATAGGAAAGATCTATGATCATAAAGTGATTCAAGTCTTCAATTTTTTTGGACTAAGATTATCTTCTTTCTCAATAATAGTTTCACTGTGAGAAATTGTTAACCACAATTCATTACAATGTAATTATTTCTTTTTCTTCTTGTACACTTATCTTTAATCAAACATTTTCTTCTCTTTCAAATCATCATCATCATCATAAAACGTAAGATTCTCTCAACGTCTTTAATAGTTGAGAAGGAGATCAGTGAATATATTATTTGCAAAACACTATCAATAGACGCAAAACCTCACCCCCGGCGGTACTGACTGATTAAGATAATATCATAGTCTTTATAGTTTTCGTCTCTCTCTCATGAGGTTGCGGAGACTTGCCTATGACGTAACGCCATCGTACTATTCTAATCCAGAGATATCTCTGCTCGCGCGCACCAATAGAATAGAAACAGAATAAAACGAATTAGGAGACACTTATTTATTACGTAGCACTCAAAAGAAAAACAACAAGCGAAATTAATATTTCAATCGATTGTCTTTTCGCTGCAGTTGTTCTAAAAGTGACGGGGAAATATAGTTCGATTCGAAGAGATTCAATTTTTTGAGTGTCTGTAAGCAGAGACAAAGATAAATATGAGAGAGAGGGATGAAGAAGAGGAAATAAGAATTACCTTGCTATCTCGTAAGGCATCAGCGAGATATTGTGCTCCAACGTCACCAACATGATTGCATTGAACATTCAGCTCCGTGAGTGTCTGTAAATATAGAGAAAAATAAAGATAAGAGAGGTTCCGAATAGGAAATAAAAATTACTTTGTTCTTTCGTAATCCATCAGCGAGATATTGTGCTGCAATGTCCCCAATTTGATTGTCTACAAGATTCAGCACAGTGAGTGTCTGTGAATAGAGAGAAAGATACATATGAGAGAGAGACGAAAAAACGGAAATTAGAATCACCTTGTTATCTCGTAAGCCATCAGCAAGATGTTGTGCTCTCACATCTCCAACTTGATTTCGTTGAAGATTCAACTGAGCGAGTGTCTGTGAATAGAGAGAAAGAGAAATATGAGAGAGAGATTAAGAAGCTAAAATGAGAATTACCTTGTTATCTGGTAAGACGTTAGCGAGGTATTGTGCTCCAACATGTCCAATTTGATTGTAATCAAGATTCAGCGAGATGTGTGTCTGTGAAAAAAGAGAAAGATAAATATGAGAGAGAGATTAAAAAAAGGAAATGAGAATATACCGTGTTATCTCGTAAAGTACTACCGAGATATTGTGCTCCAACATCTCCAATTTGATTGCCCGAAAGATTCAGCTCAGTAAGTGTCTGTGAATAAAGAGAAGGATAAATATGAGAGAGAGATTGAGAAGACAAAATGAGAATCACCTTGTTATCTCGTAAGGCATCAGCGAGATGTTGTGCTCCATCATCTCCAATTTCATCGTTCCAAAGATTCAACTCACTGAGTGTCTGTGAATAGAAAGAAAGATAAATATGAGAGAGAGACGAAGAAGAGGGAATGAGAATCATCTTCTTATCTAGTAAGGCGTCATTGAAATGTTGTGAAAACTTAGTTGCCTGCAATTTTTGAATAGGCTTGTTCAAAATATTTATGCAATATTTTAAGAATTTGTTTTGTTTTTTAAAGATTGGTAGAATTACTCAGGATTATTTTCGAGCTTTTATTAGTATTTTAAAAGTTCACGAGAGAGAGAGTGGAAATTGTCGAGTATTTTTGAAAAAATCTTAGTAATTTTGAGAAATTTTTTCAAAGAAATATTGGATATAGTCGAGAATTTTGTGCACAATTCAAAAATATTTTTGAGGTAACAGAAAATTGAAACATCTGCGGAAATAATTGTTTGAAATATTCTTAGCAATTCTTATGATTGTGCAACTCAGAGGGAAAAAAGAAGGTTGTATATATTTATGAAAATCCGATTGATTTTCTCATACGTTTCTTAGTTTCACTATTCCTAAGATTCGATTAAGGAATTACTATAATACTGAGGTAGTTTATGTAAAATTGCTTTGTAATATATCAAAAGGCTTGGAGTTGTTGTAATGTTCACTATGATTGACATGTTTGTTATTTCTTGGTTAAAAATATTGTTTAACTATCTTTTGTTTTAAGCAACGAACAAACGAGTCTCATTAAGAGTGAATAATAAATAATTAAATTTTGTTTGTGTCTGTTGTATTTTTATTGAAAATGGTGTTTGTATCGCTTTCTGTAACATATTTATCAAAATACATATGCACTACCTTAGACAAAGGAAAAGTTTGTTTTTAATTGCTTAGTATTTTATATCGAATGCTCGGTATTTTTTTCTGACTAACAAATAACTTTTATGCTCAGTAGACACTTACTTTGGCGCTCAGTAAAAGATTCGTTTTTTGCTCACTAAATAGTTCTAAAGGCTCAGTAATTCATTTAAAAATATTTGGTAATTTAAGGGTATTGGTATGTTTGTCGACCTCACTTTTCATTATAGCGATCGCAAAAAATACCCAGAACATTGTTTCTAGCTCCAATTTTAGTTACTAAAATTCAGCAAAAAACGGATTCAGTTTAATTTCCAAAATATCATGCGAAATAAAAACCATTAATCATCAGACGTATATGAAAATTTTGAAATATAATTTGGAATATTTTCATCAATGAATTGTTGATATTATAGCCGCCACATATTTCAGTATTCCACAAAACAATATTTCACATTTGCATCAAACTCTTTAATCTCAAGAATGCAAAGATGTAAATTTTTTGCTCACATTTAAGGATTTTCGTCTGGATACAAGAAATTAGCCGTTCGGGTTTCTGTAACGATTCCTAATCGATTTTTCTACGGCTTTCAGTCCCGGCTTGGTTTTCGGTTTCCCTTTTTTGGTAACATTGAATTATACGTTCCTGGGAGTAGGATTTATACTCTGCATTCGAGCCTACAGCTACAGTCAGGCATTGCAATTTACCATCCATTCTACATTCGGAAAGTTCTAATTTAGAAAGCAGATTTAAGTTACTAAACACTACATTTTGTACTGTGTGTTTGATTTATTTACTGAGAATTTCGTAGATAGTATTGAGAAAAAAAGTTATATTGACGAGGAAACCTCTGGAGATGATAAACGAGTTTAGACTTCATCTTTTGACCATAAATAGACCTCATTGAGATATGAAAAACCTCAAAAGGATGACTCCCCTTAGTGATTCTGTCTGAAGTTACAGGCATTTTACCAAAATGTTCGGCTATGGGATGGTGTTTACCAACAAATCGAATGACGATATTTCGACCTGAGATTTTGGTCAAAGACAGGTCTGGTTATGAGTAGAATATTCTGAAAATTTCAGCTTTAAATCATCTTCCCTTCTTGAAATTTCAAAGTCTCAAAAAAAGGAGAATTCTAGCATCTGTCATAAGATATGTCTGATTTTTTGGGACTTTGAAATTTCAAGAAGGGAAGATGATTTAAAACTGGAATTTTCGGAGTATTCTACTCATAACCAGACCTGTCTTTGGGCAAAATCTCAGGTCGAAATATCGTCATTCGATTTGTTGGTAACCACCATCCCATAGTCGAAAGTTCGAGTAAAATGCCTGTAACTTCAGACATAATCGCTAAGGGAAGTCATCCTTTTGAGGTTTTTCATATCTCATTGAGGTCTATTCATGGTCAAAAGATGAAGTCTAAACGTGTTTATCACCTCGAGAGGTTCCCTCGTGAGTGTTTACACAAAAATATTGAGCATTTAATTTGTTCTCAAAAAGAAATTGGAGCTACTTTTGTCATGATTTTTCAGTTTGTAATGTTCCTCTGAGCGTTTAATGCAATGTAACGTAATGGGTCTAGTTTTGTCCCTAGAAATTAAAAACTAATCATAACTCTGTGTTGAAATCAAACCAATGCACCATAACGAACTATGATATAACACTGGAATCCTATGAATAACAGGATGGCAATTTTTTCAGCGGCAGATTAAACTAAGAGTCAAAGTCATAGTCAGTTGATTGCAAGCTGAATAAAACACCTACTGCACCATTCATCGCCCTATAACGATTTTCTGCTCATCAATCACATGAATTAATCTTTTTATACAGTTTGTTAGATTTAAAGATTGGGTGTTTAATCATCTTTACTTTATAAAATAAATGTAAATAGAAATTTTCTACATAGCATACTATGATAGAGGTAATCTTGACATTTTTAAGACAAAGATACAAAAATAAAAATCATTGCTGTTCAAAAACAGTAGATCAATTTTGAAAAAAACTAAGAATTCTTTCTGCGATAAATAGATGAATAATAGACGGTGTAAATATCTTAATTATACTTTTTCTCATGACGATTAATAGTAGAGTATGTGGTTTGGGTGTCAAAAATAGAGTTTCTATAAGAAAGAAGTTGTTAGAGTCATCCTTGTAAGATTAAAATGTGAAATATGATATATCTATTGTTACTGATTTCTTAAAAAATTGTCTTTTTTATGCATATCTGAGTATGCTTCAGCATCGTTCCTTACTTTAAAGCATAAAACTTTAACAAAGAAATAGTTCATAGATATCTTAACTTCACTCGAGCTATATAAGATGTCTGATAGTATCGTGTAATCGTTTATGACGGTGTGTAACGATCTGTAGGCCGCGTTTCTCATACTGCGATGGCCACGAGAACTTGTCTGTCACTATCTGTAAGATGGATAATGAATTTATTAAACAAATCAAATTAACTTCATGAAACTATGTCTACCTGGATAATCCTGTATAATGGTGAGTACAACTGACGAGGGAGCCTTCGGAGGTATCAAAAAGCTTTGGAGCTCAACTTTTGTTCATAAGTAGAGAATATATAAACTAGAAAAAGCCTAAGATGATATGGGCCCAAGTTGAGGTTTGGCTGAGATATCGGCTTTTTACTATAGTTTCTCTATGAGACCTCATTTTTTCTCTAAAATCAAAGTTTTCAGTTTTGGCGTGAAATTTTGTTCATATCAAGATCTCAACTATTATTCGTTTCACGAAATCATTTTCGAACCAGACATTTCTGCAAAATACTACAAAAATGCAATGAAAACTATGTATTATTCTGATGGAATTTTGACAGAGACGAAAAAATTTGCTTAAAAATCAAGAAAAACACGTATTTTCCGAGTAAGAAAATAAACTATTTTGTTTCCTCAACTACACGACATGAAAGATAGTCATTCGAAATACATCTTTAACTGTAGATCTGGAGTTTCTCTATCTAGATCGCGTGTCAAAATCAAAGTTTCATCAGAATAATATATAGTTTTCATTGCACTTTTGTAGTATCTTGCAGAAATGACTGGTCGGAAAATGATTTCGCCTAATACAATATTGGAGAAAAAGACGATTCCTTTTCTCTTCTTTCGATTGGTGAAAAGTGCAGGTCTCTAGCTCGTTTCTAGGTGGAGTTATTCATAAAACAGTGACGAACATTCTTTCGTGAAACGAACAATAGTTGGAAAAAAATTGTTTCGACATCATGGAAAATTTGATGCGTTTGTTTCTATATTTTCTAAGACTTCAAAGAATATTATGAGAGTTAAACAATTTTTGATAATGTTTATGAATATTCCTGTGAATTTTCTTTTTTATATAATACACTCAACTATAGAATACTGTTGTATGAAACGTATTCATTTAAAATCAGAAGGAAGAAAATGAAACATTGGAAAAATGATGAACATGCGATTTTATAATAAAAGGAAAGATTACCTGATACGGATGATACGTATCTATGATTGCATTGAACTTTGTGCAAACGTTACGGCATGATAAAAAAATTCTTTTAATTGGAAGATTATCGAGAATTCGATAAACCAATTCCACTGGCAATGTTTGAAGTGATGGAGCCATCTTCTGAAAGGTTGATGTGATTGCTTATGACATGAATATATTTCACTTGAATGTATGTGTTTTTAGGTAGTTCGTTATCTTATAAATATTCTTGTGCGCATTTCTTATGTGTCATCGAATATTTTGTCAGAATTTAATTCCTTATCTGTATATGTAACTACCAAAATGTGATGATAACAACACAGTAAGTCATTTTGATGGAAGTAGTTATATATTATCTTGGAAAGAAAAAAAACCAAAGTTTTCGAAGGTGATTAAGACTTAACGAACAAATATGATTAATAATTACATTTAATATGTTCATATTGATATTCTTATGGACATAATATCATATATTCGCCTATTATACAGCATATTAAGGTGTCTATATCGAGCAGGATTTTTAAAATTTTTTTAGCTTAAAATCTAATCAAATAACATTTTCATAATCAGTTTTTCACACTGACTTAGAATATCGTATTTTAAAAAAGTTTAAAAAATAAATGTCCTTGAACTTTAACAACTTTTGTAAAAGAGACTACAATGCAGCCATATATCTCCCGGAAAAAAAAAATTTTTACCTTGTATTTCAAATCTATTGTCACTATAAAAATATATTTCTCAAAAGTCAATTACATACTCTGACAGCTCATAAAGTTTTCTATCACTCTATATAGTTAGATTTCAATTTATGTCTATTCATTATCGAAAAAAAATTGAATACAATGAAGGCATCCGCATGTTCAGATTCCCATAGACTAAATTTTTTCGTTAGGATCTGGAACAGTTTTTAAAATTTTTCCTCACTATAGAATCATGCTTCTTAAAAAGCATTTAGAAATTCCGATAGAGCATGAAATTCGCAGATACCGAAAATCCGCATCTTTTTGGTTATTTAAATTCAAGACACTGCATTAATACATAGGACGATAGAGAATTTCAAGCGCTATGAAAATGTGTGCTTTCTTTCGTAAAAACTTATTTATACAGGAATAATAATGAAGAAAAAACTAAAACGTAGATTTTCCAATGAATCAAAAGCTACCAGTTAGAACTAGAATCTTGTGCTCTTTTCGAATCTAGGCTCAAAAGTTCTTGCTTTTTTCTTTAATTAAGAGTAATGAAATAATCTTTGAAAAGTCCAAAAAACTAATTTACGACGAAATTTTTTTCACATATTTTTGTATTTACGCACAATTTCGATTCAAAACTAGAAATTAGGTTCTATACTTATATACCACCTTGCAGAGCAGAAGCGAGCCTGCAAAAAGCACTATTTGAGAATTTTTATCTTTTAATAAGGTATATTAATTCTCTTTTTTCCTCGGTATTCATTATTTGAAAATTGAATTTTTAACCAAAAACATTTTAAGTTGAATGGACCTCTCAACAGAATGCACAGAATTCTGATCACTATATGTAGCTTTTGACTTGTTTGAGTTTCTTTCAAGTAGGCTGAAAACGAACAAAAATGTGTGGAAAAGATTTTGTTCCAAACTAGTTTTTTGGGCTTTTCAAAGATTATTTGACTACTCTTGACTAAAATAAAAAGCAAGAACTTTCGAGCCTATATTCGAAAAGAGTACAACATTCTGATTCTAACTGGTAGCTTTTGATTCATTGGAAATACTTCTGAGCGGGACAAAAGTGAACAAACACTCTGCCCAAAACCTTTTTTATCACCCATGTAAAATATTATGTGAAACATTTATTCCAGAATTATCTGCAACAGAAGAAAATTTTGCATATAATAGTAAATGTATGCCATATGAAAGAGTAAATATTAATTATATTACTTCATTTACAAAATCTTGTATATATTGTGGACAATTATTATTCGAATACCGATGTCAAACAAGTGAATGCAATATTGTACAATAGGTCGAGTTACAATAATACCAACATCAATTCAACATAGTGGCATTACTTATTTAGGAGAAGATGCTGCTTATGAAAAGAGTTTATTATTTGAATTTACTAATTATGTACTATTCCATGGTTTTGCTAATGCCTCGAAGTACGGTATTAATAATTCATCTTTAAATCAATTACAATATAAACATTTTCAAGCAGTACGGATTCAATATCAGCTTGCATGTATGTTTTTTATGACGTTGGAAAATGCAAATTTTGAAGCATCATCAGAAAATCGTAATCATTACTTACGTAAACAAAACAAGACAATGGACCCATTATTTATGATATTATGGGCTAATCACAAACAAATACCAAGACAATAACATATATTCAATGTGTGTGTTGCTGATGGTCACGAAAAACCATCACGATTAATTTGTGCTTATAAAACATCTTTTAGCATTCGTCATCCTGAACTTGATCCAGTTGAAATTGGTTTTACTAAAATACCATTGTGACGAACAAGTAGTGAATACTTAAACAAGTATTTGTCTTTTATTATGAATAAGTGAATATTTCCATTCTAATTAGATAATATTATACATGTGTTGTATTATCGACAACATCAACCTCACATTCCAAATAAAATTCGAAACAATGCTAATATTACAAGTGATTCGTCTCATGTTGAAAAACTATTAAATGATGCAAATGAAACATCTATTGATGAGTTTACAACTTATGATAAGCATTGGTTTAATCAAAATCAATTAGATAATTTAGTAATGAATGGTACAAAAACAAATGGAAGTGTTGATATGAAGATTCAACATCGTCAATCAATTGATGTTGATGATAAAATCAAATTCGTTTTTGAATACGTTTTGAACTTATCAGAAATAATTTTATTCACATTCTTAAACCATTTTTCTGATCATTCCGACCGATATTCTTTCATGATTACCACCATCATTAGCAGGATCAACGTCCATTTTTATTATAATATAGAAATAAAAATAATTAATTAAATCGCTATTGGCAAATGATAGCTACTGTGTATAAATAAATATTCAACCAAGATATGATAAGTATCACTTATACATAAAACGAATCATTATTGGTATCTCATAATAGCAGCCGCTTTTTGTAATAGCGTTAATTGTAGTGTGTTGCCGCCTTTACACAATCATAGTTACAACATATAATTGATGTCTTTTAATAAATAGAAAAAATATCAAAATTGAAAAAATCAAGGTTTCAATCCGAATTGTGGACCAAAATACTGTAAGTAATCGAATATTTCGTGTGACACACATGCAAAAACTAAAGTTTATAGTTTCTCGCTACTTAAAGTATATCTTTGTAAATATTAAATAGACTTCTCTCATGTCCTATTATTATGTACAGATAAAAATGAAAGATTATATTCACATTTCTCAAAAATCATAATCGGTGTAGAATAATTATTAATATCTAATTAGATTTTGTTAGATATATTATTACAAATAATATTATGTATCTTGGTATAATTCCTAATAAATGCAAATTATTTATTATATGATTAGAAATAATTATCCGTAAGAAAGATTAATAGAAATTGAAAAAAAATGTAGATCTAAATTAATATCACAGTTTTAAATATTTGAGATTATTATTATTGATGTCGATGTTGTTGTTGTTTATTTCGTAATTTTGTTGTATTTGATAATAAAGAATCTTTATAAATTGGTCGATATACTTTATAAAGAAATTGTCGAAGTCCATTATGAAAATAAACTGGTCTTTTATAATAACCATCAGATGTAACATTTTTAATTGATAAAATTTCATTATTTGGAATTTGTTTAAGAGTATTTAATGAAGATTGAAAATTAGTATCTCCATCACCATGAACAATCAATGTTGGAATCTTTATAAAAATAAGAATTTTTTAAATTAATTAAAACAAAAAAAAAAATGTATTTCAATTTACTTTAACATGTTTATAATCATTAACATTATAATTATTTATTCCTATTGGATCAATAGGTACAAAACCTCGTATTAATTTTTGGTTTTCAGGTAATTGAAAAATATAAGGTAAAGTTAATCGAATATTTATTGATGGACTAACAATAACAACATTTGAAAGACGAAGTTTATCAATAAGTTTTGTTAATAATTCAACAGCTTCTTTATCTTTAATAACAGATAATGAATGATTTTTACTACTCGGAATATCAATAGCAACTGCTCGATAACCCCAATTACTTAAATATTGAATTGTACCTTAAATTAATCATATTCATCAGATATAATTTAAGAAAGAAAGAAAAAAATCTTACCAATTTTCTTCCATATTTCTGAAGACATATTCTGACCATGTAAAAGAAGTATATGATAATTTCCTCTACCAGCTGTATGAACAAGAATATTTTGATACTAAATTAAAAATAATAAATTTTGTTTTTTTAAATCTTTAAGTATGAATAATACCTGTTTATTATTCAAAGCAATCCTATATGTTTGAATAGGTATTTTAAATATATTTATTTTATTATCAGCATTTTTAATTAATTTTTTTGGTTCAATATTTGATTTGAAATCACCTTTACTTTGAATTAATGGAATAACACGAGAATGTATTTCATGAGATGCATCACTTTTTTTAGATAATTCAAAAGTATTCTGACGTCGATTATAAGAAACAAAATTTAAAACAACAACACCTATTGCAAAAGCAAGTAAACCACCAAGAATTAATTTAAAAATATTTGATTGACCTATCATTTTGATTTTTCTCTTAAAAAAAATTTTAAAAAATTTAACGATATTTATATCTAATAATTTAAAATAATAAATAAAGAAATGACTTTTACCCTATTTGTCTAAATTACATAGTTAAATACGAGAGAATAGAGTAAAAGAATATAAAAAAAGAAAAAGGTAGAGAAAGAAATATAATCATATCATCGATTGTTGCCATGTCACGTATAAGATTGCCACTCATTGTTCTATTCTTTCTTTCTCTTCATACTCTTCAGTAATTCAATGTATTCTTGATCATAGTGAATTTTACATAGAATGCAAAGTACGTCATACAATATGAATGAAAATATACGCAGTAGTAGTGATCAATTATCTAAATCATTTTCCGTTGAAGCTCTTCAAGAAATAGTACGTAATTATCAACGTAGTGAACAATGTTTACATGAACTTAGACATCATACACGTAATGAGAGAAAAAAAGCCGAACGTCTTCTATATGAAACATATCGAACAAAACAACAACATAATAAACAAAAATCAACATCTCAAAATAATAATTCAAAATTAAAACAACAAAAACCAATTGAGTTTTTTATTTCTTTTGATGATAATAACAATGTCAAAAACAATAACCATCATATACATAAAAAAACTAATAAAAAACAACAAGAGAAAAATTCTACAACATCTATTCTCAATGAATCATTACATTTAGATCATTCTACTACTAATAATAATCATCGAGTACGATTTAATATTCCAACAGATCATTCAATTTCTTCTAATAAAAGAAATAACGATGATGAATTAACTGATTTATCTCGTCGTTGTGAAGATCTTCTATTGCGTTTACAAACTCATCGTAAACAAACAAAAACTTTTGAAAATCATGATTATCATACAGAAAAAATATTATCTAATTCTCAAGATGATAAATCAATAACTCTTCAACAATCTCTTGAACTTCTTCGTCCAGAATTTATTTCTAATTCACGTCAACGTATTCAACATATAAATCATTTAAGAAAAAATCGTGAACATCAACAAATAAATCCATTATTTCATACAAATTCAAATAAATTTTCTTCAACATATCAAAATATGAAAGAAATAACAAAGAAAAAATATGAACAATTACCAGAAGTTAATCATCGTTCACAACAAGGTTTAATTAGTGAAATACAGCGAAGAAATTATTTAAGAGCAAAAATTTTTCAAATACGTCTTCGACAACATGTCTTATTACATGGTCGAACAAATATTAATGAATCCTTAACAATGATTGATTAATATATAAACAACTCAAAATATATTTTTTTTTTGTATTTTCTAGATGTTAAATAATAATTCTTTTCTTTTAAAACTTAATGTATCTATTCATAAAATTTTATTAGTTGTCAACAGTTGCATTAATATTTTATAATCTTATCTTCATATGAATCAAATAGACGTCAATGTGATGTATACAACAGTTGTTATTAGAGGAAGAAAAGAAAATAAATTATTAGTAGGCATATAGATATATTATAAAATCGCGAAATAAGTCTGATGTGTTACCCTCATT
>JAJEKB010004697.1:0-15239 GCA_022393335.1 Macrotrachela quadricornifera | reverse complement strand
AATTTGTCTTGTCTTGCTCTAATGCAAAGCGAGACAAGAAAAGAAAAACTGCACTATGTGTTAATAACTAATATTTAGAATGAAGTGTTAATAATATGCACTTGAATAAATACAAAAAAAGATAGAAAATTTAATAAATAAAAGAAATTTTAGAAAACACATATACTTTTTAACCCTTCCGTTACCGACTAAGAAAAGAAAGAAACCATTTTTCAGAGAATTTATCCAGTTTCTTATGAAGCGAATCTATAGCATATTTTAATAAAATGGCAACTTGACAAGTGCATTGTGTTTAACGTTTCTTTTTATGCAAATGCTTCTAAAAAAAAACATACATTGTGAATGATCATTTTGGTTCACTCAAAAACGATGTTTCTGACGTTTATAAATGGCGGGGATAATCAAAGGATAAAGGTCCTTCACGACATCTAGAACTGATCTCAGCTTAGATATGTTCAAATTTCATAAAATTTTCGGGACACATTGAGAGCGCAGTGAAGAAAGTATGGTAAAATTATCATCCCTACACCATGACGTTTAATTGGAATATTCGTCAAGCAACAACAAAAAATAATTCATTTGGCAATCCAAGTTTTTACATTTATGTTCATTCTATATATTTTATTTTTTTGGTTTGAAAGAACATATTAGGGTGCAGATTATAATCGAATCCTTTTTTTGAATTCTTATTTTTTAAGGGAAGAAAAAGAATGACAAGTTGAACGACTCAAAAGCACACGAAGAGGTAGGTAGCTAATAATAATAAATGTGGAAACCTCGGATTTCAATCAAAGTGTTATGTATACCTCAAAAAATAAAAAGAATTGACGAGGAAATTGATTGTGATCGAACTGTTTAGAAACTAGCTATGTTGAGTCTATGATCACCATTTTGACAGAACACAGTTTAGTCTACAAATTCATTCTACTCAAGTGAGTAAGATATGAGATAAAAGAAGTGATAGAGGTCAAAAACTGCGTAAATCCTAAGAAATACTACATTACAGGGAAGAAGAATTCCGGACTTTTCTCACGTGGTGCATAAGATCCTTGACTTTTTTTTCTACCAGACCTAGATCTCGTCAAGACACATCTTTTGGCACTAAATTGTAAGGATAAAAAAATTGGGAAGCTAAGTTAGCATGGCTCCTACTGCAGACGATCCTATCTAGTGACCATTGACTCTACTTCCAGATTGATACAATTTCTTTAGAAATCACAGAAATTGACTTCATATTCGTGCTCAGCTTAGAAAAGTGGTTAGGACGAGTTATTTCAGGATGAATTTGTACATGTATCTGGTGAGATTACGGTTATAAGTAAAGTCATCGATCGATGGGAGATATATAAGATACAGAAACATCAATATTTTCGTAAGAACTCACCAATATTATTAGCAATCAAGTTCAAATTTTTTCCATTTAATAACTCCTTTTAGTAGCTATAAAACCGTGTATTTAGAAATTCTCAAACCACTAGTCACCCGAGACATATCTAGGCACTTGGTCCTAAGATACAGTTTTTGTACATTTTAAGACCTTGTTTAGACAACTGGAATGCTCGATTCAGAAAAAAGCATAAACTGACAAAAAACTGAAAAAAAAAAATGGGCTGTTTTTCTAGCAGATTATGAATGACATCATCAAAAATTTTTCAAGAAACAATGTAAAAAAATGCATGTTGTTTCTGAAAAATCTAATAAAAGACTATCGTTTCATGCATTTATTTTTATTTCAAGGTTCCTGATGTGTTAAAAATGAATTACCTTAAATGAAACAATTTTATTTAGAAAACTAATATTTCAACTTATTATAAATCTTGTCATTTACATGGTACCATTATTCTTTTTGCTAATTTCATGTTTTTTTTCGATAAGACTCTTTCTATATATGTATACGAAAATTTAATTGACTTTTTGAATCAATCACGAAAATAAAAAATTAATAAATAATGATATTTTTTAATATAAGCAGATTATAGTCAAATTTATTTCATAGAATAGTAAAAGGTTAAAACAAAGCAGAAAAATAGAAATAGAAATGTTTAATATAATTTCATCATATAGAAGTTGGATAAGTAGTAACAACTCGTAATTTAACATATTCATGTTTTTGTTCATTAAAATATTTTGGACTTTTGACTGGTTTAGTTGATGATTCTGAATGACGTACACATAGTTCATCACCATAATTTCCTTCTGATTCATTTGGTTTTTTCCATTCAATATGACAATAACATGGTATACGTTTTCTTATTGCATGTATCCATGCATTAAACATACGTTTTAATTCATGACGAAATCTTCTACCAGCAAAACAATAAAGAATTATATTGGACATTGAATTAAGTAGATCACTAAGTGCTAAGAATGCTTGAGAACGACGTAAAAAATATGGACAATCATCACCGATTGCAACTGAACGACCACAATGTTTAATACTTAATATAATATCAACAAACCATGAATTTATAATAGCTAAAAGACATTCAGTTGTTATTATAATAATAACACGACGAGTTTCATCTGTTCGACGATGTGATATACGTGATTGTTCACTAACTGATCTTCGTATAGCTATTATACATTGAAGAGATATTGCATTGCCAAGTATTGTTACTATAGACGGAATTATACTTCCAACAACTAAAAAAATTTCCAAATAAAAAGAAAATGTTTATAGAAAAAAATTCTTACCAAGTATAATTGTATATCGATTAAAACCTAGTATACGTGAATAAAGAAGATTATAAATTCGTAAAAAAAAATCTGGTTTTAATCGAAATGGACATGTATGATAATGGTATTTTAAACGAAGTTCATTACGTGCCATTTTTTCACCAATTGTAGACATTTGTATTTTGTGTATAAGATAAAGGATCGGACGTTGATGCATATCAAAATAGCGGCCTTAATAAAAAAAGGAAGAACTAAATTAAATTTCTTTCTTTTTTTGTGAATATTATTTAACATACAAACTATCACAATATGTAATCTGTATCAAGAAATTTCGAAAATACAAGTGATAGATAATTAAATTAATTGAATGAAATCTATATAAAATCTTACAATAATATTATTCTTTCAGCGTAAACTATACAAAAACACTATATGATCGTATAAGTCTTTAACTTGATATAAAAAAAGATATTATTATATAGAGAGCATGATTCATTGTAGGATGAGTTACTTAGCTAAAAAAAATGAAGCAATTCGATGCATTACATTCCATTTCTAGAAAAAAATATTTAATTTTCCACTTATATCTAGACGGTTGATTTTACTAATGGACTCTGAGAAAAAAAGATTTTGCCATTATAATGGTCATAATCGATATGATAAAAAAAACATGTATCTTTCGATAATTCAAGTATTTAGAAAATATACTTATTGTCAATATTTCACCTTTACTATATTATCTATTCGAATAATATTAGAATCGAGTGACTTTTAACAATAATTTATTTACTTTTTCTTATTTTGAACATCCATATTCTTTCCGGAAACTGATTTCCTCTCCGTAAATGCATGTGGTTTCCTGAAAAGTTATATATAGGATTATATGAATTAGCATGCTACATATTTTGCTTTTAAGATATTTTTTAGATTGAGAAGAGGAACTAATAAACTCAAAAGACATTGAGATATTTAGTAAATGTTTTATAAAGCACAGTTTTGTCTTCAATCGTGATTCAAAATATTCATTATTCTTAATTCTTCTTTTATCGATATAGATAATTTATCGATACACATATTTTTCCTCTTATTATATGAAAAGCATATACATATATATCATTACTATTTATCTTTATACAAATCCACTTATTTAGTTTGAGTAAATAATAATTTTTAAATATTCTAGTATAAATTTCAAAAGAAAATTAAAGTATTATGTAATTAGTTTTCTTCTATAAACTAATTATAAACCTTTTGAATATTAAATATTTGTCATTATTTAATCAAACAATAGAGTTCTTTTATATTATGATATTTAACTAATAATAATTAAAATAATGCACAAAAAATGAGCTATTCTAAGCAAATATTGTTCGCATGATTGATGAGGCATTTATTTCTATATTTTTAAAGCAAAAAATTCTTTAATTTATGCTCTTTGTTAAATTAAAATATTCTATACGCTAAAAAAAAAACAATGCTTACGAACTATTTGAACAGTTTCTTCATGAGAACAGATTGTTTCATTATCCATAATACAATCAATTTCACTTTGATTATTTGTTTGATTTTTCATAAATGTAATTAAATGTATTGTTTCATTTGTAAGATTTGTACGTAGATAATCATACCATTCATAAGCTATATTTGAACTAAGTTCATGTGAACAAAAAATACTTAAACCAAAAAATTCAAATAAATATGAAAGTATAAATGCAGATGAAATAAGTACATATGTAATAGTTCTTGTTGAAGAATTTCGTGGGATTATTCTATATGATGAATGAAACATATCATAAGCACGTTGTGTAGCTAAAAATGACATGAGTATAAGTGAAGAACGTATATAAAATTCATAATGACAAAGTGGTATAAATATTTGTGGTGCATATTGTGTAAAATATCCATAAATTTGTACTAAAAAACTTGATGAACAAAATGATACAGCAAAAAAATGATGAAATAATGTTTCTTGATAATATAATAGTTTGATAACACGAAATGTTATATAAATACAATCAGCAATCAATAAAGCAACAAAAAATGGTGTTAACATAGAAGAACGAAAACGTTTCCGAAAAAATACACATATACATAACCAATTACCTATTGAGCCAATTAATATAACTAAAATCCCATACCATGTACAGGATGATTCGGCAGTCATCTTTTATCTATATAAGAAAAAAAAAAGAGAAAAGGCAATGACATATAAAACTATAAAGAAATAAAGAATGATGAATGACACTAATAGATTAGTTTATTTATATGCATATGATGACTTCATGACGGAAGCACTAATAATTATAGATATGAGTTCATCAGTAAATTGTCTTTTTACTCTTCGAGTGACGTCTATGAAAAAAATTGAAAAAAGCTTGGTAAAAGGTAATTGATTAAAGAATAAGTAAAACCTGGAGTTTTCCATTAATCCTACAAAAAACAACACATATGCACTTATAGTATTCTATAATAAATAAATTAGCATCAGATAATCAAATTTAATTAAAGGAATAAAATTCCATAGATCAGCGAAAAACATCTGGCACAAAACAAATGATGGCATGAAGAATCTTCTAATGAAAATTAGTCATTTAACGTAGAGTAATGTAATTTTTTTTTTATTCTGTCTTAATTTTATTTCTTTTCCTCCATCAACAATGACGTTTTTTGAACACTATATTATCATGAGACTAGTTGCATGCATATAGAAATATTCTTAAAAAGCAATTTTACACGAACAAAAAAAGAGTAGAAACTTTTATGAGTAATCTAGAATTTCAGCCGAGTTGAAACAATCATTTATTTATCGCATATTTATCAGACCATGCATTCCGATTCATCTTTGAGATTGTTAACAACATAACAAATGTAAATATATTTAACTGTAATAACTATAATTTATCAACTTTTTCAATTTGTCTATTCTTTACTTTAGAATATATATACCATAGTATCCAAAAAATGTTTATACAACTAACGATATTATAATGCAAACACTCTGTCAGTGTAAGAATTTAGTCTTTTGAGTTATGATTTATTTTTCACAAAATGGAGTACTGTGTATAGTGTATTTGTGCAAAAATATGAAGTTGAACTATTGTAAGGTGACTATTTTAGACAACAACGAAAAAATTGATGTATTTCACTTTTGTTCAAAATTTTTCATACAATGCACACAATGATACATGCAATTATTACAATTTTAATAATTCTGACTAAAACTCGTATCTAAGCGCACAGTATGTGTTATATTTTGTGAAATACATTTTTTTTCCAAATATTACACAGATCGAACAGATGAAATTTGGAAGCATAATTTCTATGTATTCATATTTTTGAAAAATTGTATGAAAACTTTTAAACTAAATTGAAACATGATTCTTCTTCTATGTTGTCTAAAACAATCAATCTATCACAGTTGAAGCTGAAATTTTCTACACATACTCTACATTTTCACACAAGAACAAATGGTTAGCATTATTAGGTTCAGTTGTTCCTTCTCAAAAGTCGATCTCATGAAATTTTCAGTTCTATGCTATGTAATGTAAGCAAGACATCTATTCAACAAGAGTCCCAAAATAGCTCATTTTTTTTCGCAAGAACTATCTGTGTAATTTCATTCAATATATATAATCTTTTGCGTTTGCTCGACAGAGCATCGCAAGAAGTTGATCGTATAAGAGCTCTTTCATTAAAATTCTTATCTATTAAGCGAAGAAAAAGTTGACAAGTTCACTCACTCATAAAACACTCTAAAAAACACTCAAAAAATGATGCTCTAATTACAAAAATGCTTTTCAATATATCAGTCATAATACCTTATTCAAAAAACAGAGCCTCATCGGATCTGTAGTTTTTTATGCTCTTTCAAATAAAAAGATATTTGATTTTATATAACACTGTTGTAGAATGCTGCTGCAAATACAGAAAGTTATCGCACATACAAAACACATGTGTAATGAAATTTAGTAGAAATGCTATATTCAGAAGCAAAGTACAAAGAATGGAGCTAAAATTTTCAGGGAAGTGAGAATAACCCATTTCCAGTACGCCATGAAATTTTTAGTTCTATACGCTTTATTAGGGCAGAAATCATGTTTTTTTTATGTCCTAAACTTATACCGTTGGTACTACATTTTTGTTATTTTATCTGTTTACAAAATTTTACTTATATATATCAAGAATTCATTGAGAAAACGGCAAATCAATCTAATGTTCTTACAATAGAGGTGTTTGTGTTTTGTTTTAGAAAAATGCGACATATTCAGGCTAACTTTGAGTTCTCATCGCCTGACCAATAAGGTTGTAATATAAGCTGCATTTGGTTTTCTTGGAGAGAGATTATCATGAAAAAACTAAAGAAGTAAGGCATGTCATGCAATTTGATCAAGAAAATATCTACCATGAGAAATTTTAAACATCTTGTTGACATTCAAAAAAGAGTAACAAAATAGAAAAATAAATATTAACATCGTTTGTACTATATGGTTTATTTCTTGTAAGTATCATCATTTATTAGTATAACGTCCCTCTTTTTGGCCTTTTTCTACTAGTTAGGTTCATTGTATTTATTATGCCTATATATGCGAATTTAAATAGGAATCTTCCAAATTCCTCCGCCTATTCTCTATGTAATCATTCGTAAACAAGCTCTTTTCTAATATAATTCATCCCATTGAATACATCAGGATTCTTTTACTCGATTTACTAAGCTCTTTTTCCATTTTTATTTTCTTTCTTTCACAATTATCACAAGATGTTATTAACAGTTACTAATAAAAAAACAAATGAAAAAAAAACGTATGATTTCTGTGTGCATTACTGATGAATAAAAAAAGAAACATAATGATATTTATTTGTTGTAATACTTTAAAATTCGAAGAATTTCGATTGTTTTGTTTACTTAAAAATTCCAATAGAAAAATAAATTTTATTTGTCTAATTATCTATGTAAAATATTTTTACGTCAATATTATCAATAAAATCAACTTACTTTAGAGCAAAAAAAATAAATTTTTTCCTAATGAATTATATTAGATGAGTTGTTATATCAAATGTTTGATCTATAAGGATAACAAGATAATGAAAAAAAAAGAAGTATTCTACTTTTTTTTTTTAGCAAAATAAAAATGTTTTAGATAAGTGTTCATTATAAATGAAGTATTCTTCTATTATAAAAAATTACTGAAACAAAAAAATAAAACAATTTTCCATTTTGTTTTATTCTTTGTAAATCAAGATCTAGAAATTATTTTTTGGAATATTGAACATTCTAGAGTCACTTTCAAAATAAAAACATTTACAAAGAACTCAGAGTAAAATAAATTTTTTTGACAACAAAATAAGAACATCAAAATAGACGTTTTATCATAAATTAAAAAATAAAGATTTTCTAGCTTTTTCTATAATTAAAGTACGTTCTATGAAATATAATTGACAGAAATGAATCTGACATTAGAATAAAAAAAGTATTTGTGTATATTTTGAAATGTGACTATTCATAGTTTTCTCTTAAATTATTCGCTCCATTACTATAGCTATTTTATCAATTGTAAGTCTCAATATAAACTAATTATGAATAGATAAACGATTTTATTTCAGAAAATAGAATTTTTCATATATATATATATTATTAGCTGACATCGTTGATCTTACTATTAGTCAAACTAAATTCATATGTATATGTTACACATGACGTATAAAAAAATTGCCCTATTTATATTCACGAAAATTCATCTTTGCTATTCCTTTAAGTTAAATACTTTTTTAAATCAAAAGATAGTTCTTGAGATTCTGTACAATTGAACGTTTTATTTCATATATTAACATTAACTTTATTGTTATGTGGTTCCTATTCATGTCATAATTTAATGACAATATTCACAATGACAAGATGTCAGTTGTAAACAGGAAAGTAGCTGACAAGAAAGTTACCCTTCATAAAAGATAACAAAATTCACGACAAAAATAATAATTTCGTCAGATGTATGTGCTGAAGGATTGAGTATAGCAACGATTTTGAAAAAAAAAATAATCGATGTAGAAACATACATCTATAACATTCTTTCAATAGCTCTAAAATTTGACAACAGATGATAGGAAACAACTAGACATATCAATATGATAGTATAAGATGTCACACATTTTATCTAACCTAAAACTTATATACTAATCATTTTCTTGCATTCAATGAGATGTATAAATAGCCACTAAATTCACTTCATTTATATTCATTAGATTTCAGTTTATGCAATGAATTGTCTAAATCTATCAGTTGGAATCACATAACATTAAAGTCAATATTAAGATAAATAAAATAAAATATTCATTAAATAATGTATACCATATTGTACAGAATTTCAAATGTTATCTTTTAATAAAAAAACAAGTATTTTTATCAAAATATAGTAGAGAAGAAGTTTTAAAGATACAAACCGAGTAATATTTCATGCATGATTTATTGTATAAATACTAATTACTTAAAATATGTTAAACATTATTTCTTAATAGAAATAGAAAACTAGGAAAAAGAATTAATTTATTTTTTCTTATTGTATTTATTTTTTCATTTATTAAAACAAAAATAGATATATATAAATAAAGTCGAAATGACACGAACAATTCGAAAATCATTTATCTGGAAGAAAAATTTATTATGATCTTATGGTGCATATCAACATCACATCAAAATCTGCTTCCTGTTATTTCCTTTTATATTATTTTTAAATAAAAGACATCATGTTCTCATCTAGAAAAAATAAACCAAAAAACCTTATTATTTATGATTATATAGGTCATTTTTTTAAAATATTCAATTAATATTATTAATAAAAACATATAGATAAAAATTTTAATTCTATTTTTCTTTATGTTGTCATAAAATAAAAGAAAATAGATTTTAAGAATTAATATTCCTAATTACATTGATCTATCTCTTAGTTCTCGTATGTTGACATAACTCAAAAACACGTATTTTCTTAGTTAATCTTTAAATTTAACAAAAAACAAATTATGTTTTTTTTGATTAATTTTCATTGAATCTTATCATAAGTATTTGTAAAAATATTTTTTATTTAATAAAAAAAAGAAATTTTTAAACCTTTTTATTTTTACTAAATGATTGAAAGAATTATAATTATAAATTAATTTTTATTATATAATCATTTTAGATTGCTTCTTTTTCATATACTGAAATGAATTATTATTTATAGAGGTATTATATGAATAAAGGATTATATTTCTAATTATTTTTTTCTATTCTTCAAAAATCTAATATTTCCTATTAAAAAAATAAAAGTTTCATATGAAAGAAATTTCATCTTTATATTTGGAAAGTAAACCTTTTAAATCTCCTATTCATTTTATAATATAAAGAAAAAGGAAATAATTTTATATTTACTTTCCAATATGATTAATCATAGCTGTATAATTTTATTGGTGATAAATCATATGTGTTTGTTTGTTTTGTTATTAATAAAATAATATAATATAAAATCGATTTATAATATTTTTTTCATGATGAATATATAATCAAGTAAAATGATGTTATGATGTGTTTCAGATTAATAATTGTCACTTGTATATTAATCTAGTTTGATGATAATTCTTAGTTTATTATTTAATATAAAAAGAAAAATATTTTAATAAGATATTTTTAGATTAATAATAAATATTTAATTTTATTTACTGTAAAACTTTTTCTCATTTAATTATATATAATGTAAAGATTTAAAGAAAAATTAATTACAAGTATTTGTTTTCACATATAGGATGTTCAGAAAGTCACTAAATAAAAAATAAATACACTTGAGTGTTCATACTATGTTTTGATTTAATCAACTGATTTTTCTTTCTACTAGTAGAGAGTTGTTTTTAATTCACAATTATATAAGAAACATGTCAAAAAACAATACTTTCGTTGGATAATATCAAACTTCTATAATGATATATAGCCTACTAATAATTAATGATGAACAAACAAATAACTAATTTATTTAAGTAGCAAAATCCTGATTTTTTTCCCGATGATCTATTCATAACTATTATTATTTATTTATAAATTTATATCGTAGATGTACTGTAATAATTCTAGCATTAAATAATAGAAAGTACTCAAGAAAATTGCAAATATATACAACATATTACAATCTTATTCTTATCTAAGAAGCAAAACTGAATCAGAAATAATGAAAAGATAAGTACTATAATAAATTTATATCTCAATCAGTCAATTGTATATAGTAATTTGTTTAGCTGCCTCTAGGTTTTTATTGATGCAATTATTAGAGAACACTGATTAATGAGATATGCATTTGTAACATAAACTTATGAAAGCGACGACATCCTACTTCAACAAGTCAAGGTATTCAAATATCTGGGTTATCAATTAGATTCTAGGTTATCCTTCAGAGGTATGGTTGACAGTCAACTAAAGAAGTGTCGTCAAACTTATCAAATCATAAAATATATCTAGCAACAATTTTCTTCTTTTTATATGCTTAAATTATTATTTTTCAACATCTATATATGGCCACATCTGTTGACATTACCAACAATCTACTGTCAACTCTCAAATTCATTAACAGAAAAAAATCAATCGCTTTTATAGACGCTGCCTAAGAATAATTTATCATTTCTTCGAATGCTCGACAACAGATCTCCACTCAAAATTTTTACTTTCAACTTTAAAAGAAACGTTTAGAAAAAGTTTAATGAAGCAACTTAAAAATATAGAACAATATGAACAAGAGTTTATCCCTGTTATCAAATGGACAAAATATTACCAACATAACCCGTCATCATTACATTGAAAAATCCTGCATTCAATTTCTGCCAAGGAGACGCCTTAGTACGAGCATGAAAAACTTCTATAGTGATCCTACTACTTTTCTTGATAAACTTTTATTATTTGTAAATCAGGATGCACATCAATTAACCTCAACAATATCTTCTACGGATTGTTTCCCCTGCCATAATCTATTCAACATTCTAAAATGTTCCACCATGTCTTACCTCTCTCATAAATTTTTTTTATTTGTGCTCAAAATAAGTTCATTTTATGTAATAGTCGTACGTACTAGAAAATGTGTAATAGTTATTTAGGGGTCAGGATCAAATCAGGTCAAGCCACTCTAATGTAGCTCTTTATAAATAAATAACTAAACTTATGAATAAATGATTGGAAAATAATCAAGATTCTTCTCTACTTGTAGTCAAATAAACAAACAATATTTTGTTTTTCTCATTATTCATGATAGGCCACATGTTGTTATTGAAGTCAATGATAATAACTAAAGAAGATATTTTTTTTAACGTTTCCTTTATGGATATGAACTATAAACAATCTTCCATTAGTAGAAAGAAAAATCAGCTAATTAATTCAAAAACATATCGCAGATATTCAAGTTTTTCTTTATCTATTGACTTTCTAGACATCCTATATATTTATATATTTTTAATGATATAATTTGATGAATAATAATATGAAATTATGCCGACTTGCCAATAGTATCGAGTACCTGTTGAAATCGAACAAATGATGGAGTACCTAATCCAGTTACTGGATCCCATCCTATAGCAGCATGAAATCCAGTTGTATTACAGCCTGGATTATGACCTGTAGTTATGTCATAAAATATATTTGATGCATATTGATAAAGAAGTGGATTTAAAAAGCCAAGTGGTTTACGTCCTTGTCGTATTTGATAATCATTTAGTAAAGCAATTATAGCTGCAATTGTAGGTGCTGCTGCTGATGTACCACTTGTTGATTTTTCCAAACCATTTACAATATTTAAATATCTTGTAGCACGTAAAGATATGTCTGAAAAATAAGATCTTTAATAACTTTTCTATTAAAAACGATAATGATGATGCAAGAAAAGCTAAACTTTACTATAGGTATTAGTTATCATATCTAATTACATCTTGAAACATCAATTACTAGTATTCAAAGCATATATATACCACAGGCAGAATTCATTTTTTGATTAGGCACAAAGTTACGAATTAATTTTTTTTCTTTTTTAAATATAGATATTATGTATAGTCAACATGAGAATTCAGTTAAGTTTTAAATGTGCAATATATTGGAAAAAAATATTATAATGATTAAAACAATTTAAAATAATTTATTTGTTCAGAAGTTTACAAAACAAAGATCTGTTAAACACAATAAACCAAGCATTTCCATGTGCACATTTTTTTCGTTGTGTTTCAATAATAGATAAATTCTTTCACAAAGACTCGGTAGTAAAAGCTAACTCATAACAGATTGAGAATAATTGTACAATTGTCTTTAATTTTCTAATTTCGTGTTCTAGAAGACATTATAGATATGTGGTTATAAAAACTAGTTTTATGCAGATTGAAAACAATTCACAAAATCTCTGCTCGTCTTCCAGCCATTTGCTCCAAACAAATTATAAGGATTTGGCTATAACAGAAGCTGCTCCAAAACAGACTGAGAATAAATCTACAATTTTTCAACCTGTTTTCAGTCATCTGCTCGAAAAAAGTTATAAAGATCCAATTGGAAAAGACATTTTGAAACAGTATAAAAATAATTATATGATTTCTTATCCTCTTTGCCGCCCTCTGTTCTAGACATATCATAAACGTTCGATTATAAAAAGCAATTTAGAACAATTTAACTAGCCACTCAACATTCTCATGTATCGATATCCTCATTTTCATAAAAAGAAGCAATAATCTTCGTCTATCTTTGTTATTAAATAAACTACAACACAAATTTCAAATTTTGGAGAAAAATAAACAATTTTTCTTATTCCTATCTTGAAAATATCTTTTTTTACAAAATCAAAAAACTCCTATTGCAATTTCAACTAGATTCTAAACTCGTTTAACGCATATATACAGGATCGATATCGAAGCTTAATACATGTGAAGCAAAGAATCTATCTATTTAGTTCTAATCACTGCCCCATTAAAATCTTAATTACTAAATCCTTCATTCTTCTTTTTTGGTCGAATGAATGTTTTATGTGGATATAAATAAGGTAATTGTGTTTTCATCAAATGATCGAAACTAAGGATCTATAATTTCGAATAAATATAATTCCATCCAAAAAACACCTTCCATTTTCATTATCAAGTTAAAATCGATTATTAAAGAACTTTTTCCATCTATACATAAAAAGCTATATTATTTTATTTTTCAATTATTGTACTCTAGCATCTTATAACTAAAATCTTTATATTACAGATATAGATTAACAACAAATAATCTAAAATAAAATCTTGAAGAATGTTTCTAAATCTTACATATTTTTATTTCATCGAAATTGTGTTAAATACTATTTTTCTATGTACTTCAATATTTCTTGCGTCAATAATACTATTTATAACTTTAAATCTTTCTTAATTAAGTTAGATAAATAAAAATGTATCTGATACATGCTATAAAAATTATTTTCAAATAAAATTCTCATTTGAAGCATAATAATGACCTACTTGTACTAAATACTGTCTTGAATAGATAAAAGAAACAAATTCTCTTTTTCTTTTAGAAAGCATGATATACACTAATTGAAAAAAGAAATAATACTCTTAATATCAAAAGAAAAATATCAAATAATCTTTAAAAAGAAAAGCTTATACCATGGTTTACTCTTTAAAAGAATGAATTTTTTGTCCTATATCAACGAAATACTGTCATACTAGTTTTCGATTTGATTTTAACAGAATTTCATCTTAATATTTATTATCTATTAATAAAAATTCTAATCAAACTCTTTTAATAATTTTATTAAATATTTTATTTCATACCTGGTATTGCTCTTCCTTTAGAATTGAAGAGATCAGCAGATGGTAATGTTGTATTATTTTCTTTTAAATAACGTAATACAACATTCTGTTGATAAGTTGGTTGTGGATCATAAATACCTTGAAAAATAAAATATATATATGAGAATATATACCATTATTATTTATACTTACTGAATCCACCACCTGAAAAATAAGCACCTTCTTCAAAACATTCCATAGTACCTCCAACCTTGAATTAATAATCTCATATTATTTCAAAGAGAAATTTAAACTTACTGCAGTAACCCAAGGAGATGATGCAGGAAAATTTACACGATATGAATGACAATCATCAACTGAATCTAAATAAATGAAGAAAAAGAATAATATCATTATATGAATAGACATTTCATAAATCTTAACCTTAAAAAATGAGTCTCATTACTGATAAAAGTGTATTTAAAGATAAAATATATATCACGCAGAGTTTTATAAGTTCATAAAGTACTGTCTAACTATTTTTAACATGTATTAATCAAAATAGATGAATCACATTCAGAAAAAAACATTAACACATTTATTAATTCAATACTCAGAGGAACGGTCATGATCATATTGAACGATTAGAAATAATTATTCTATATTTCTCATCAACTAAATAACACAGTTCAAAAAATGAATTATAGCATTTATTTCCAAAACATGAGTTGTCATGCTTGTCACTCATAAAATAAATACCATATAAATGAATTAATTATCTCTGTTTTATAACTTAATTGATTAAATTCGTTTTTTTT
>JAJEKB010004678.1:0-16954 GCA_022393335.1 Macrotrachela quadricornifera | reverse complement strand
CTCATCAGTCGAATTTTGCGCATATAGAGTTTCGATTCACGTTATTCATAACCAATATATCTTAACAAAACCACATTTCCCGAAAAATAAGGTAGCTTTTCATTCATACACAATAAAAATGATTTCGTGCGGACAAGAGCACAAATTCGAAGTTCCGCCATTAGTTTTGGGTAAACTGCCTTTTTTCTTAAAACTCATATTCCCATCGGTTCCAGACTAATCATTGCGATTCTAAGGTAAATGAAGCCTAGATTCAAATTCTGTAACTCAAATTACCTCTGCAGAACCATTTTTCTTAAAACTAACTTTCTATTGATTCCTGGTGAACCAATAGGATTTCAAGAGAAATAGTCGACAGATTTCAGTTTATCGTTCCTGAAAACCTTTGCAATTTTGCTAAAATCTCGAATTCTTACTTTTTGAACCAAGAAACTTCACTTTAATTTTTGGCTAATGAGAAGCCTAACAAACACAGAAGGAATTTCTTTTTCTCATACTCAAAGGGTATTCCTCACTAGTGAGAATCATTATCAATGATGATGAACATAAAGAAATTGTAAATAAGTTAATGCACATAACTATCATTATAGCAAAGTTGGTTAAGACTCAAGGATTCTAAATAGTATTTATTCTTCGAAATAAACTAAAACTATGAAATATCTAATAAAGTATAATCTTCTCTTTATCTATTGTTATCAGCGGCGGCGCGAATGGGGGGGGGAGAGGGAAGGATACCTCTCCCCTCTGCTTCTGGTAATAGAAGAGAAAATTCGCCAAAATCCGGAGAGAATTGTCCAAAATTCCCCGAAATCGTCAGCAAAGACCCCAATTAAAATTATCAAAGATTTTGTTGTTCGAAATCGAAAACAAAATCTCCTATTATTAGCAAAAGCATTTGATTATCTTTGGATAATGCCTGTCATGATCGCATTTGTAGAAAGATCCTTTAGCATATTGAAAATTATGAAAAAACAGATTGTGAACAACGATGAGTGATGAACGATTATATTCATTGTTATGATGTACATTAGAAACATTAATTTTGGATGAATCACAGAATACAGAAATTCTTGAAATATGGTTAAATAACAAAACTGGCTGTCGAATTTTGATTCAGCCAGTATCGATTTTGTTTTTGTTTTAAATTTTAAAGAAAATTTAATAAATATATTAACGAACTAATTATATAATTAGTTCGGTTACTTATTCAGTAATATTTTAATCATCTACAATCTGAAACGTTAAACTTCTATTTTCATAAGAAAGTTGTTGATCAAATTAAATTAACTAATAAAGATATCCAAAAAAAACTTTTAGACAGACACTTTTTAAACACATAATATTTTGATTTTTACTCAAAAACAAATTCTTCATACAATCCATAAAACGATTAATTCATTAAGTCATCTTTGTTTTCCATCGAAATAAATATTTTTATTTTATCATACTCGCATGCAAAATCAAATGCCTCATAATATGTGGGAGATATATGAAAAATTATATTTTATTTTGATGCTTCATTTTTAAATATATTAAGATTTTCTTTAATACTATCATCATCAAAATCCTGTCATATTACTTTCACAGTGAATCATTTTGGTAAATTCTTTAAAAAGAATAACGCATGATCATTTCAGAAAAATATATATTTTAAATCTTCAATATTAATAAATGTTTCACAAAATTGTTTTACCTTAGAAAGATTAGAGAATATTCCATCTGAATTTCCAAATAAATCTAATCGTTTAATCATTTTACTTAAATATTTACATAATTCATTATTATTAAGAAATAATATTAATGTATTTGATGTAAGAGATAAAGATGACGATTGTGGGGTTTGTTTCAATAATTCTAAGAATAATGATGAATTTTCAAGTTTATTAAATGAATATAAAAACTTAAATTTTTAAGATTAAATAGATTAACAATTCTTTTTAAATATTTAACGGTTTGTTTTGTTAGGTTGTAAATATCTAATGTTAATGATGTGACGTTTGAAAAGTAATATTCACATAATTCTTCTAATGAGTACTCATCAAATGAAGTTCATCAATAATCAATTGTTTTAAATGAAGAGCATGTTAATTATTAGAATATATTTCAGTATCTTCCAATTTCTAATACCAAAGTCTTTTAATATTTAAATATTTTAACATAGATATACATTTTAACAATTGAATAATATCAACAAGATCACACTCTAATATTATTAAATTAATAATTGATGAAGTTTCATGAACTATTTTCATAGAAGAATTTAAATATGCTAATGATCATGTTTGTAATTTAAATAAAGGCAAATTAATTCTTTCGGATATTGAATTCTAATCTGAATGAATCAAGTGTAAACAAGATAAATGAGATATAAATGGTAACATTAATTTTAATTTTTGAATATCATCTTTATTAAAATCAATTAAAGTTAATGATTGAAGATTAAAAAATTCCTCAAGTGAAAAATATGGTAAAAATATTCTTATTTGATAACATGTTGGTACATTTGATTTTTTATTTGGGAATTTAATAGTATTTTAGTACAAAATTTATCAAATATATTTAAATATTTCAAACATTGAATTAATATTTCATTTGGTAATAATTCAAATTCCATTATATTTTGTATATAACTTATATTATAAAGGAAGAAAATTAGTGAAATAATGTCTATTAGTCTATTTTTTTTTGTAAGCGATGAATTTATACTCTCATCGAGTTTTATATGCAGGGGTATCACATTACTTAATCGACGCAATAAAAACAATTTGTTGTGCAATATTAACTAATAAAAATTTGAGTATGATGAAATTTCTGTTTTTATAGAAAAAAACAAAATAATAAGAAAAATAGAGTGATTATAAATGTTTTTCAATTGATTTCTAAAGTCAGAGATTGAAAAACTATGTTTTTATTACATTGAATAAATTTTTATCATTAATATAATAGAAATATATTTTAAAGAGTTCAAACATGTACACAAGGAAATATATTTAGGAGTATTTCTTCCGAAATTCAACTACGCTTACGAACGTTTTCTCCAATTCTGATGAAATTTTCAGTGTTTATAGAGCTCGAAATTCTAAACATTTTGATAAGAAAATTTTTTGAAAAACTTTTCTTTTCATAGAGACAGCCTCAAAATATTTTTGATGGTAAAATATGAAAAGTAGCATCTTTGAAAATGTTGACTACCAGTTTTTTACATATTTATCTAGGAAAATGGAGTCAAAGCCTAAATCCAATGTGATATTCGCGTTCCTCATGAAAAACCGGATCAAATTTGTCTTCATAAATGCTATTTTTCACACTTTATCGTCAAAATTATTTTGAGACTGCCTCTATGAAAAGAAAAGTTCTAAAAAAAACTTTTTATGAAAATGCTTAGAATTTTGAGTTCTATTAACAGTGAAAATTTCATCAAAATTGGAGAAAAATTTTGTAATCGTTGTTGAAATACTCGAGTATGAATACAATGAACTATAGTATAATTCGATATTTATATAACTAAGGTATGTTCTTATTCCGGTTACAATGAAGAATGCTTTTCGAATAGACAATTTTCCCACTCATTCTTTAATGGTCGCTAAAACCTTTTCCCATTCCTATAAAAATGTATCTCTCGACTTTTGGCTTCGGTTACAAGAGAAATAAGTCTTTCAAGAAGTTATTTCCTTCCTTTCATTAGGTAAATCTATTTCTTAATGCTTTGTAAATCATGATCGTTGCTACATAAAAAAGGGAGTAGAAGGGAATATATACATTTTAATTGATCAAACCTTTAGGATTAATTTTTTTACGATTTTAATGATATGGATGTATAAATAAAACTTTGAAATATAGAGAAAACCGCTTCTGAATACCTTTTAACATTCGTGAGTTATTCAAAGAATAAGAACCTTGAAAAAGCCGTATTATATTTAGTAAGATGGGTCTGAAACGATTAATATGTTTCCAAAATTTAATAATTTTCAACAAAAAACCTACAATCTTCGATGATTGATTGATAATATCGGCGAATGTAAAATAACCCTTCGGTTACGAGGCGCATATATTATCGTCATTGTAACTGGGTTACAGACTCGATGTAGGAGACATACATAGTTTTCTCTTATCTCCTCATATTAATGCAGCATCGTCCTGCTACACTATATGTATATTCAAGTTCTGTGTTTCTTGTTTTCTAAAATGAGAATATCTTTTAAAAACAATTGATTTGACAATTTGTTAAAAAATATACTTGTAGTTTCAGCAATAGCATCAAGAAAAACTGCATGAAGTTCTTGTATAATTTGAAATCATACAAGATGAAACGAGAAAAAACGTGCTGATACACGTTACCAGTCTGATGTTTGTATTGTTGGACTTTATGATAGGTTGTTTTGAAGATTATCATTATTTGAAACATTATTAGATGTTTCTACATACTAATAAAATTTATTCCAGACTGTTTTCGAAGGAAAAAGAAAATTCATCTAAAAAACCCCGTAACTAAAGGATTAATTTGGTTCATTGAAAAGGCAAAATTTGATTTTTTTAAAATAAAGTGGGAAAAAAATCAAAAAGTTAAAAAGACGAAAATATTTTTTTTGACATTGCACTTATAAGAAGAAATGGAAATTTCTGTTTGAAATCTTTCATTTGATTCTCAATGAAACATCTACATAAAATCCTAATTATTCTGTCATATATAATAGTAAAACATATGTGTCAATACATTTTAATTTCTATGTTTGTTTTAAGAATTTATTTTTTCGTAAAAATTCTCATGAAAGCTCAATTGATTGATATAGAAAAGAGAGGATATTTTAATGATGATATACAGTTCTTCTACAATATCATAATAGAGACTAAAACATCATTCTCTATAGCATAATTAAATATAACATTTTTAATTTGAATTATTTCTTTTTATCAATCTTTGAATCGTTCTTTTAGTAATTGATGATGTTTCATATGTTCAACTCTTTTTCTCTCTGATGAAAGATACACTTCATTGCATTTTTTTTATTTCTTTCTATGACTTCTACATACATATAGAAAAACATGTGTATACAATTAGAATAAAATAAGTTAGAGTGTGACAACATTGACAAAAATTAAATGAACATATTTTGTTGTACTGAAGATCATTCGATATAAGTATTAAAGGTTTGTTAATAATAATTTTTCATTGATCAGTTCCTGTAAGAAATTATTCAGAAGGAAAAAGAAGAGAGCTATTATTCGACAATGCAAAAAACGAGACATATTTGACTAATGATGTGTGAATAAAACGTCTCAGTAATATAATCATTGAAAATTTGCCTAGAGTTATAGATAAATAGATAAATAGTTTTCTAAATGTTTTTTGTATTGACACACATGTACGTTGATATATTATACAAAAGCATTCAGATGTGTTATTTTCATATGAATAAACATGATATGAGTTATTCTATCGATAAAATATACTTTTCATTTTATTTATTTTGCATATTATCGAATAAATCATTAAATTCTGGAAAGTAGTTTACAAAAAAAAAATTTAAATATTTTCTTGTTGAGAGGATCATCTAATCAGTAACTTTCTCTAATAATAGTAAACTATTGAAGTACTAAAAACTATTTTGTTTTTATATGAATAAATAGTATAGTATCAAAATTTTTACTTGTTAATATATTTCCATATAGAATATTGATTTCTCTAATTTTAGGCTGCTTTACATTGGTTCTTATGAGTCAATTTTGGTGCAAACAAATATAAAGTTGCTTGTGCATCATTACGAAAATCACTTAAATGTTATTACTTTTCAGTCTATAATTTTCTTCGTTTTTAGTAAGATATGCTCAAAATTACTTCAAATTACTGTAAGGCACTAGGTCATATATCAACTTACTTGACTTGATGCAGGGTTGAAGTGATTCCATATTCATCATATTTGATTGTTTTATGAAGATTTTTCAATAAAATGTGTCTATGTGTTTTGTCAAAAAATAGAGATTTAAAAACTCCATCGATTGGTAGCATCTCCAATATATGCAATGGTAGTTAGAGTAGCTTTGCATGTATTCTATTAATAAACAAGAAAATTACAGAGTGAATATCAATAATTCGAATGTATTTTTTGTTGTTATAATTGAACTTTATACGTTGAAATTGATGTACCTCTGTTTGCGTACTTGATTAGTATGTCGTATTTGAAATTTGTTAGTTTGACAGTGACACCTTCGATTTGAGCCGAATTTTTGATATATTTGTGTGTTTCAGCATATACATTTTCTTCAATGAAGTAAATTATCTATTATTCTTCGACAGCTGTGTTTAATGGGAATAAGCTATTTTCATTATTTTCACATTTTCTCTACAGAATTTGATGTGAAAATAGATATGCTCAAATAGTGTAAATATAGTACTGGTAATAGGAAGATAGTGTTTAAATCAAGTCTGTGTGTATGATAAGATTGTTGTATTCCACGCAAACTCTGATATCAACCTTGACTTCAGTATATAAGAGTTAATCAAGAGTGAGCTGATGCTTGCGATCCTACTTTAAATCAGGACTGTTATTAACAAATTCGTTAGTAGAAACATAGATAAGATACTAATGGATGATTTTGCGCTTTCTATTTATATAATATACAATAATCTAATGATTTTCTCTATCCTAATCATAATAGAATGAAACAATTAAATCCTCGAAAATCATTGATTTGTATATTATAATTATTATGTTGTCATAATAGGTACGATAAGAACCAAGAATGGTAGCTAAATCATCAAAAATGTCACTTGATAATCACGGGATTACCTCACCATATCAGATCGAAACTGGAACTATCGGTATTTTACATAAAAATCAAAAAAGAAGTCTATTTCAACGAACAATTGACTCGTTTAAACGTGCGTCTGTCTATCAAGATATGTCGATTGGAATGAATGGATTAGAGCAAGACAAGGATCGAACTGATAACGTTGGAAGGAAAGAATATGGTTTGCATCGAACATTAAGCAATCGACATTTACAAATGATTGCCATAGGTGGGTCGATTGGTACTGGTCTTTTTGTTGGTTCGGGCTCTGCTCTTGCATCTGGTGGTCCTGCAGCGCTTATTCTTGATTTTGCCATTATTGGTTTCATGCTATTCAATGTGTGTATGGCACTTGGAGAGCTTAGTGTTATCTTTCCTGTTTCTGGTTCATTCGCCACTCATAGTTCACGCTTTCTTGATCCTGCTTGGGGATTTGCTATGGGTTGGAATTATGCTCTGAATTGGTTGATTGTTATGCCACTTGAATTAACAGCCGCTGGACTCGTTATTGACTATTGGATAACTTCTGTGAACATTGCCTTATGAATAACGGTTTTCTTGATCATACTTTTTATTATTAATTTATTCGGTGTTCGTGGTTACGGTGAAATCGAATTTTTTGTCTCTATTATCAAAGTGATAGCTGTCATTGGATTCATTATTCTTGGTATTATCCTTGTATTAGGAGGTGGTCCAAATCATGAATATTTGGGTGGAAAATATTGGAGGAATCCAGGTCCATTCTCCGATGGATTTAAAGGCGTATGTTCTGTTTTTGTTGCTGCTGGTTTTGCCTTCGGGGGCACAGAACTAGTTGGCTTAGCAGCAGCTGAAACAACTAATCCTCGAACGACCATTCCTCGAGCAACAAAGCAAGTATTTTGGAGAATAACATTTTTCTACATTGTATCATTGATACTTATTGGATGTTTGGTTCCTTATACGTCGTCACGTCTTCTCAATGGATCATCAAACTATGATGCATCTGCATCACCTTTTGTCATTGCCATTGAAAATGCTGGCATTAAAATATTACCTTCTATATTTAATGCTGTGATTCTTTGTGCTGTTCTTTCGGTAGGAAATTCTTCTGTCAATGCAGCATCTCGAACATTATGTGCACTTGCCGAATGTGGTCAAGCACCACAGATACTTTCTTACATCGATCGTAAAGGTCGTCCACTCTCTGCCGTCATTCTTTCGATGCTCCTCGGTCTTATCGCTTATATTAATTGCGCAAAAGTTGGATCTCAGGTGTTTAACTGGCTAGTTGCTCTTTCGGGCTTGTCATTCTTTTTCACTTGGGGTTCCATATGCGCATGCCATATTATGTTTCGATTGGCATGGAAGACGCAAGGTCATACTTTGGATGAACTTGCTTTTGTAGCACCTTTTGGTATATGGGGAAGTTGCTTTGGTCTTTTACTTAATATTTTGTGCCTTATCGCTCAATTTTATGCAGCTTTGTTTCCTCAAGGTGCTTCTCCAAGTCCAAAAGCATTCTTTCAATCCTATCTTGGGGCCTTCATTGTTCTTATCTTTTATATCGTATGGAAAATATGGAAAAAATCGTCATTCATGCGTCCGAGTACTATTGATCTCACAACTGGAAGACGTTTAGTCGATTCACAACAGCTTATTGCCGAAGAAAGAGCTGAACGCATGACTTGGCCTATATGGAAGAGAATTTATTTCCATTTATGTTGAATTATTTTGTGTCGTATATAGACCTCATTTGAATATGGTTCGATTGACTTTTCTATTGAACTATACAGAATGCGTTCCGACGTACAGTATTTGGTCAGAAACTTAACGTAAAAATTCATATTGAGAAGCTTGCAGTAAACTTTCTCATAACGAGTGAGCCATAAAGAATGGCTCTTTTAGTATTTTTAAAATTTCTCCCGTATTTTCCATCCAAGGAACCTCATTCGCCACGATTCAGTTTTCCTAGAAAAGTCTTCGGAATATTCATTTTTGCTAAGAGTTAACTTTTAATAAGTGCACTTAGTGACCATTTCAATTATCTTTCCCGAATTATTTATTGTGCTCTTCTTTGCATCATCACGTAGTAAATTAGAATGAAATTTGCAACATTTTCTCTACGTGTTCTTGTCTCCGTACTTTTTTATGTATGAAATGAACGAAAATGATGGTGCGAGACAGAAAGCTAGAAGAAACAGAAGAATCTGCTCGCAATGTCCGAAGACGCTATGCTAGTTGCTACGAAAAACCGAGCAACGCCAATCAATAGAGGCGAGCTTGGTTACAGGAAAAAGAGTTAAAATCTTCTGTCTTGATTGTGACAAGGTTTATTGTTTTGATTGTTTTAACGAGAAACATTTCACTATGCAATCAATATTTTAAAAATTAGCTAACGCACGGCTCAAATTTGAAATAACATTTAATTTTTATATATTCATATTGTATATTCTACATCTTTTCCAGGTCTTTTTAATCACATTCACTTTATTTTCATGATATCCATCTCTTTTTGTGTATTCAAAAAGGGAGTACACTCTAGAATCGGTCAGTATGTTCGACCATCCGTCCGTCCGTCCCTTTACATGATAACTCTTCACAATTACATTCAATTGAACTGAAAATTTGTGCACATAATTGTCTCATCAATATCTCGGTCGAGTTCGATTATGAGACGGATCTGTCAAGTAATGGCTGAGTTATCAAAGGAAATTGTCACTATCGACTAGGCCATCCCTGAGGGGGGATAAAATGATTTCTTCAAAAAAAAAATTTTTTTTTCTCAGAATTATTCTCAACATATATAAATCGACTCAGTTTTTAACGCTGATTCCAAATCTGATATTAGTTTCGAATGAAATTGTAGTTTTTAAAGTGAAAGTTGCCTAAATAGGTTCCCAACAATGCAAAAAACCTTTATCTTGAGACTAGTGTGTCTAAATATGTCTCAGGTGACAAGCAGTTTTGGGGTGCTCCACTCCAAGTGATGCCGGGTGATTCTGCTGTTTGGAACCAGCTGTTTCTCCTTGGTTATAAATCCTAAATAGTAGTGTTTTGGTAAAATGTAAACTTCACTTTTCCTAACCGATTAAAATTTATTTCTAATTATTCTTTGTGTCAAAAGAGGACAAGAAAAGTAAACCGAATTTTTGTCTTACTCTTCTCTCCATGTTAAGTCATTTTGCAAAACCACTTTCACCTCAAAAATCATTGTATGCCAGATAGTTTGTCGTATCTAACATTTTTTGGCTTTCTATTTTGTCCAATTGACATTCTTGTGTAAAAAAGTCGTCGTGGATGTGATAATTTCTCGTATTACATCGAATAAATTCGATCGTAACGTGATCTTTCATGTGTTTACAATCGATTTCTCATTTTACAGGATTGAGACCTCGAAATCCTGGTCCCACACATATTTTAACACATTATAATAAAGCTGAAGACTTTTCTTCTCAAGTCTCACTGATCGTAATTCTACTTAAAAGTTGCAATAAGTAAAAATGCAAATAAACGCATCGTTACTGTCGAAACAGACACAATCTTGAAGATGAAAATATAAACACAATACTAACAATCAATATATGTAGTCGAAAATAAATTTCATAAACTGTATTCATGAAAGAAGTTTAGGAGAAGATCTGATCGTTATGTCTACTCAGAATTACTTTTATTTTTGGTAATCATCGTTCATGTTCATCAAGTCCTTCATACTTTAGTAAATTTGCAGGACGGCTGGGTGGTTTCGATAAGATATCGCCTTCGTCACAAACATGAAATTCCCAATTACGAATTGGACAATGGACATGATCAAATGGATAGTCAACTTCGAGCACTTTACCATCGTGCTTCTTCACCTTGATATGAGTCACAATCTTCACCCATTTGCAGTACGAATCGGGTAAATCTGGTTGAAAAAAACGACGAGGAAAAAACTTTTCACCATTAGCTAAAATAGTGACGTGAACATCTTCATTGAATTTGTCTTCACCTGGACGGCCGTCATAGTGAACCATACATTCTATAGGATGTTGCGTACGATTAACGACAAAGCAGGAATAGACATGAGGTGGTGCTCGAGGCATTTTAAATGTAGGATGGGGAGCTTGATCTGATTCGCTGTTGTAAACATTGATTTCTGTTGTGTGTGGAGATTTTGTTTTACCTTCTACTGACATCGTTATTTCAAAGAAATTAGCTGCAATGTGAAATAAAGTGTAAAGTTAGACGGTAATCTCTTTTGAAGGCTTTTTTTAAGAAACTATTAATGCTCTAAAAACAGTCACTTGCAACAGCTTGTCATGGCCAGAGAAGAATGAGCTGAATTTATTTCACCTGAGATTACAGATAAGGATGATGATGATGTATTTTTGATGTATTTTCAAGTAAGCAAATAATCATTCACTGATTTTTATGAATGAAGATTAGAAGATCATAAAAACAATCAATGTGATGACAATGGGATTAGTAGAGTGATTTACGACTTTTTCTCTTTTTTTAAAACGGCAATAAACACAAAAACTCACTCATTCATCTTAAAGTCTGGAGCAATATTTTTTCTTGATCAATGTATTTGATTTCTATCATATTGCAAAAGTATTTAAAAAAATCATTCCGACTTTCTAGAACTATTTACAGCAGAACATTTCACTTCTTCTATTAAAGATAATTAGGTTTTGAGTAGAATCATTTCATTCGAAACACAAGGATTGATAGATGACAGACCCATTTGTTGCATAAAAACTTCTTTCTACAAAAATGCGTCCAAAAAGTTCTCAGGCAATCCATTTCGTCTTTCGAAGTTTCTTTTATGCTCATTCTGTTTTCTACTAATTTCTCTCATAGTTACTTTGAAAATGAGAAAAATGTCACTACAAAATTCTACAAACTCAAACGATTCTGAGTATAAGATACTCGATGGCAAAGTGCGTCGACTTTGGTGTTCACTATTGCATCTAGACAAAATACCTAATGAAGATTCTATAACATGGTTCGCTTTGGGTGGTTCATCTTTCACTTTGATACAACTTTTCAATCGTTATCAATTCGACTTAACTCCACATCGGCAGCTCAATCTACTAGACTTTTTGACACAACCGACCATCATTCAACATGTTCGTCTACTCACAACAAACGAGACGAGACTACATCATAGAAATCAAGGTAAAATCAACTGTAATTTTTGTCTGAATCATACCTCTTCTCTAGGTTGGGGTTCGTTTGCTCAAGAGTACATTTGGTTAAACGAACGAGAGCGCTTTACTTCTGCTTCACAGCTTGTATTTATCGTATCACCAGGTTCATTTCTTTCTCTTCAACGTCTTAATCGTGCACTCGCACTCCTCGTCAGAAAACACCCAACATTGCGTATCCGCCTGACACCAGGATCTGAAGGTAGTAACAGGCTGCACCAATGCATTGTACCTTTCGATGATACTGAGATTATTTCTTTCGTGCAACTGAATAAGGTCAAGAGTGAAGACGAAGAAATGAATCGAACTCATTTTGATCTTACTATCGATCGAATATTTCGCTGTCATGCGATTCGAAGAAGCAATGAAAACGATGAAGATCTTCTCACTGCTGGAGATGTGCTGCTATTTAATTTTCATCGTGCAATCTCCGATTATTTCAGCGAGTCTATTTTTCTGATCGACTTGAGAGAGGCTTATACCACTTGTACGCTCGATGTAAATGACGATCATACACCGATCTATATTGATTATATATTATGGGAACGAGATGATAGCGATGACGATCTGTCATCAGCATTAGATTTTGAGCACCAGTTGCAATTGCCCTATGATCGTCATCCATCAATGTCAACTCGCACGGGTCATGCGTCTGAGGTGAAGCTGGAACTAGATGAAGCCGAGTCACTCATTATTTTCGCTTGTCAAGCACAAGTTACCCTATTTCAAATGTATTTGTCCGCCTACTATGTTTTTCTTTATAAACTGGTACAATGCCAAGACCTCATTGTCGATAGCCGTGTGACCGATTGGAGTCGGTATGAAACCACGCGTACAATCAGCATGTATCATCGGTTCGTTCCATACCGATTATGTGTCGAACCTGAAAAAACTTTTGCTCATTTGATCGAACTTGTCAAGATGATGGTTAATTCTACGGCTGAGAATACTAAAACATTGCCTTACATGACAATCGGATTTCGATTTCAGACAATCATAAATAAAACACAATTGAGCGAGGAATGTGAATTTACCCGTTGTATTCTATCACCTAACGTGACTAAACACGATTTATGTCTATCAATCGCGGTGAATGAATCCAAACAGGTGACTGGTTCGTTCGTGTACGCTTGTGATGTGTTCGATGAGCCTACAATTATCGTCCTGGCTCGTCGATTCGAATCTCTTCTTGGCCAACTGTTGTCCTGGCCATCGACGACTCCAATCTTTGAATTTTCACTACTCCTTCCACAGGAAATTCATGTACTACATCAGCTAAACAGTGGTGAGCAGCTGCCTCTCCATAAAAATCAACTGCCTATCCACCAACAGTTTGCATATCGAGCCGAGGAACATCCACAGAAATTGGCAGTGATTCTGGACGATCAATCGTTAACCTATGCTGAATTGCTGCACTCATCGCAACTGCTAGCTCTTCATCTCAAAAAAGAGTGTCACGTCCACCCAGGAGATATCATTGCTCAATGTGTCGAACGCTCCATTGAAATGGTATGTTGAACTTGTTTTCGATATACAGATAGTAGTGATATTCTCTTGACTCTTAACAGGTCATCGGTATATTGTCGATTCTAATGAGTGGTGCTTCTTATTGTCCTCTATCTCCGGATCAACCACTAACACGACTCCAATCGTTGATCGAACAAGTGCAAGCCAAATGTGTTCTTATTCACAGTCGAACAAACACACTCATCTCATCGAATAGTGTTGACATCGACCAAATACTCTCGTCGCCGAGCTCGACAGATTGGACTGGTGATGATGATGTCAATGTCCACATTCACTCAATTGCTTATGTGATTTTTACGAGTGGTTCGACCGGCACACCTAAAACAGTTCCAATCAGTCACAAGAATTTTGCCGCCTGTGTTGATGCGCTTGCTTACTCGGCGATTATGGTACACAACGATACTGTCTTACAAACAACACCACCTACATTCGACATTCACATACAAGAAATTCTAGGTACACTCTGGCTAGGTGGATCTATTTGTCTTCTTGGACCCAATGGAAATCTTGACATGAACTATTTGTTGTCGGTCATACAACGACATCATGTAAGTTTTGCTGTTACCGTACCCACGCTTCTTGCCGTACTTGCTCAACATGTACACAACTTTACTGACCAACGTCAAGCATTGTTCAGTTTAAAGCGACTCTGTTCTATAGGTAACATTTACATTCTTATCAAACAAAGTGAATTACGAATCCATTTTTTAATGCTTAGGTGAATCACTCCAATCTCACACAGCATCTCAACTCTATAACTGTTTAACATCGACTGCACTTATCTATCATCTCTATGGACCCACTGAATGCATTTACGCAACAACCTTTCATCTGATCACAAAAAACGACCTTCAACAAGATATATTGCCTATCGGCCGTCCACTCATCGGCTACACATGCCATGTTTTTGATACCTATTTTCAGCCTGTTCTCTGTGACGATCAGGCTGGTCAGCTCTTCATCGGTGGACAGGCTGTGTTTGATGGTTACTTCAATCGAGCAGATTTGACACGCGAAGCACTTATATCTTTGCCCCAAAAACAAGGTGTATTCTACAGAACAGGCGACCTCGTACGTATCGACGGCAAAACAGGCCTCTTGTATTATGTTGGTCGAACTGATTTTCAAGTCAAGTTAAGAGGACAACGTATCGAATTGGGCGAAATTGAATCAGTCATTATGCGTTCTTCATCCGAAATTATTAATTGTGTTGTTGTGAAACGAGATCATGATAATTTAGAACATCTGGTCGCCTATGTTCAAACGAAAGTTCCCGTGAATATCAGTCTGTTACGCGAGAAGTGCAGGGAACATTTACCATTGTACATGATCCCATCGTTATTTGTTCTTATCGATCATTTCCCACTCAATCCAAACGGCAAATTGGATCGAAAAGCACTTCCACTTCCTGATTTTTCACTTCTTCTCTCTCTTAATTCGAATATACCAGACGAACAGCGCCACACCGACATGGAACGGCAAGTGTCATCACTCTGGTGTCAAGTGCTCCACCTTGAATCGATTCCTTCCACAAGCGTTAGTTTCTTCAAGTTAGGTGGCAATTCGCTCCTTCTCATGAAACTCCAGCATGTCTATCAAACACAATTTCATCAATCAATCAATATCAGTAACTTATTTCGTCATGCGACCATTGTTGATCATGCTCAATTACTTGAAGCTCATCAGATGATCATAGAGCCACAATGGCATTCATTTAACATCAGCCAAGGTAAGTCGTTGTTGCATCAAATATCATTCCTACTTAAAGTGTTCTAGGACCTGCTTCCTTCGCACAGACTCGTCTTTACTTGGATGAGCGAGTCCGTTTTGACAGTGTAGATAATGCAGTAGCCACTTACCATATTCCTTTGGTCTATGAAATTACTCAGACATCTGTCTCATTGAAAAGATTAAATCAGGCCTTATTTGCACTAATTCAAAAACACAAAGCACTTCGAACCTGTCTAATATTTGATGAGAATGTTGATGTGCTACGGCAACAAGTTTTGGATCGAGTACCACTAGAAATTATCGTGACAATAGGTGAGACAGAGGTAGATGTAAAAAAGATTATATATGATGAAGAAACGAATCCTCGTTTGTTCGAATTGAATACAGGGCGAGTGTTTCGGTGTCACGCTATTCGACGATCGTTGACCGTCGATGTCGATTTTCTTCAGCCATCCGATCTATTGGTGTTCAATTTTCATCATACAGCATTTGATGGCGGATCAATCGACGTCTTCTTTCAAGACCTAAAAGAAGCCTATTCAACCGATCATCCTTTGTCATCCTCTATGTTGGATTACATTGATTATGCGATACATGAGAAAGAAATAGATATGGACGAGGCAAGAGCGTTTTGGAAACAACGATTAGACGGCTTCTCAAACTATTACCTTCAGTTGCCTTACGATCACTCACGAAGCGATAAAAATCTATCAGGTCGTGGTACAACGGTCACTATACAGCTATCCAACGACTTAGTCGATCACATGCTTGTCCTTATGCAGGTACATGAGACCACTCTTTTCCAACTGGGACTGGCCGCATTTTACACGTTTCTGTTCAACCTTACGCAAGAAAACGATCTTTGTGTACTCACGGTAACTGCAAATCGAATACGAGCAGAACTTGAAAACCTCATTGGTGCATTTGTCAATACAATACCATATCGACTCGTCATTGAGCCCCATTCCAGCTTCACTTTATTAATGCAACGTGTCAAAGATCTCGCTCTCGTTACACTTCCACATGCTCATCTACCTTTCCAGGAGATTGCTACGAATACAAACATTGCTTTGTTGCAGACACTTTTTGATGTTGAAACTCTACAGAATGATGAAGCTGCTCTCGATTTTCAAACACTTCTACATCCATTCATTGGTAGCACTACTGATCCATACAGTGTAGCCAAGTTTGATCTGACCTGTACGTTTCATTATAACGTTCGAACAAGATCTTTGACCATTTCTTTCAATGCTCCAAGTGACTTGTTTGAGACAATCACTGTCGAATTATTGGCTCGACGGTTCGAATGTCTTCTCGGTCAACTTCTTATCAACTCTGCTTCAACTTCAGTTTCTCAATTTTCGCTACTTCTTCCCCATGAAATTCAGCTAGTTGATCAATTGGACAGCAGCAATCATCTTCTTCATCCTTTCACTCTTCTGCCGATTCACGAACAGTTTGCATGCAGGGTTTGTGAATATTCACAAAAACTAGCCGTGATTCTTGATAATCAATCATTGACCTATGCTGAATTGTTCTATTCATCGCAGCTGGTAGCTCGTCATCTCATTGATCAATGTCAAGTGCAGTCAGGTGACATTGTTGGTCAATGTGTTGAACGATCGATTGAAATGTCAATTGGTATCATGGCAATTCTCTTCACTGGTGCATCATATCTTCCTCTCTCACCTCATGAACCTGTCGAAAGACTGCAATTATTAATTGATCTGACTCGA
>JAJEKB010004658.1:0-13002 GCA_022393335.1 Macrotrachela quadricornifera | reverse complement strand
GCTATTCAATATATCTTGATAATCAATCAAATATTTATATTTCGGATAATACATATCATAGAGTAACAAAATGGTTGAATGGTAATCAAACATCTGGTATTAGAGTATGTATCAGGAAAACTTAAGCTTTTAATCATACTATTATTTAATGATATAGGTTGCTGGTAATGATGTTGCCGGAAATGCATCATATCAGTTGCGCAATCCATGGGGTATATATGTCGCTGCAGACTATACATTATATGTTGTCGATAGTGGAAATCATCGCATTCAAAAATTCGAAATAAGTAAGCTCTATGCAAATCAATTTTATATTCTAATTGCAAAGAATACATACTAGATAAATCAAATGGAACAACCGTAGCTGGTGTAAGCAGTTTTGCAGGTTCAGGTTTGCACCAATTGAACACACCTATATCAATTACATTTGATCAATATAATAATATGTATATCATGGATGCCGGAAACAGTAGAATTTTACGCTGGCCTCCTGGATCTGCGTCTGGTGTCACCGTAGTTGCAGCATCATTTTTGAATCCAAGAGGAATGGCATTTGATCCATCGGGTAATTTAGTTGTTGCTGATATGTCATATCATCGAATAGTTTTGTTTCCTATTATTTGCCGTGAGTACAATGAATTGTGTTTTTTCCTGGTTGATTTTTGCAGCTAACTTACGTGTTGAAAAATGTATTGTTTTTTCATTTTCAGCAATAACATCAACGACGGTATCATCGACAATTATCGTGGGATGAAAATGACTGCTAATTTCTTGCCTGCCATTTATACTTTGATCACAATTACAATGAATATACTTGTTTAAATGCACTTTTTAAGACATTCTCAAGGCACTATCCGCAGTATTTTAATAATAAAGTGTAGAGAAGTGTCGAGTTTACGTGTGCGTGTGTGTGTGTGTGTGACGTTTTCGATTGAATCAATTGTACATTATTATACAAGGTCTCTGTAAGATAATGTAGAATGACTCGAGAAAAAATATTAACCGCCAAATTGACATTTAACACTATTTGTCAATCATGATGTTCTCTCTTATGTAATTGTATTTGTCGACAACAAAATCATTGTCTATGACCACAACATGAAAACAAATGACTGGTAATGGTGCGAGTTGCTGATAATAAGCTATCAACTGGCCAAGATATTTTATATAATATAAAATCACAAAAAATTATTCAGTTATACATAAAATAACGAATATATGATGAAATAAATGATATACCTTGTTGAGAGTAGCTATGATGATGTAGATTTCTAGTTAAGTAAGTATATGTTATAAAAGATAAGTGATTGAAAACATTGTACGACACATTTCGACATTGCTCAAAGAACTCAGTGATCATACTCTATATCTTTGATACATCAAAGGTATAAAATAAGAATGATTAATATATAAGTTGAGATGAGATCGAATAATTATCTGTTATTCAACAATAGATTCATTTCAACAAGCTGATTCCAATGATGTACTACATATGATATTTCTTTCCTAATGAGAATGTTCAAAATGGAACCATTAAAGATATTGTAAAGCCAAACATCATTTGATGATATAAATTTATACTTTCCTTTTTTATTTGATTAGTAAGCAATACCAATCAAAAGCTTGTCATTATGCTGAAAGTTGAACCATTTAACATTATTTATTGATAGCAAGAAGAAAATTTTGACTCTTACTAATAATTACTGGCTGAGTACAGAATAGTTTTTGTTGAAAAAAATGATTAAGTTAATTAAGAAGATACTTTATCTAATATAACTGATTTAAATTTTGTAAGTCAAATTGGTTTGATTTACTCGCTATTGTTTCGTGATCATTATTCCTTTGATTCAAAAGACTGAAAGCAATACTACATGAAAGATCAGAATCAATTGAATGTTCATTTAAGATGTTACTCTATATGAATCGAACTATTCTTTAGTCTTCATTTAAATATTAGACATAATATGCGAAAGTATAGTAAAAATCTGAAGAGTAAGCAAGGCTTCACTACCAATAAATCTTTACAGTAATATATCAATATAATTCTAACTTTTCTAACCATAATCCTTATACATATTATTATTTTTTCTGATAAGTGATGATGAATATTTCAATAAAATCACTGCCTTTATTAGTTTATTTTTTTGGGTGTCGAAGAAAATAATCATTTTTAACTCAATCGTTTGACTTTTGTTTAGAATAATTATTCTTATCATCGATTAAGAAGATGTCCAATCCTCTCAAATAATGATTAGATCTATATATAATTATTTTCTTGTTCCTTCAATACATAACATTCTTTATTTATTAATTATTGGCGTTTCTCATATTGTCAGTACAGCTTATGAAATTGATTTAACTCGTATCTCTATAGCTTGGTGTAAAGCACAATATTTCTTCATTGGTTCTCTCAGTTTAATCAATTTCATCTGTTCATGTTTGACTGCAATCGATCACTTTTTAGTTACATTAAATAGACTTTTTCTTCTTCGCTGTAGTAACATACGAAGAACATATCATATTGTTACCGGTATCATTATTACTTGGTATCTTCATGCTTTAACTTGTTTATTATACTTCAATATTATCCTTGGTATTAATATATGTTAGATCACTAATACTGTCTTTGCTATCTTATTTACAATAATAATCGTCAAATAAGAGTTCTTGCTGATCAACAAAGCTAATCATCAATTAACAAGAATAACTTTTATTCAAATACTACTTGTTGTTATTAGTCACACACTATATGACATTTATAATGTTTATAATTTTATCATATTTACAGTTGTTAAAAGTTTAATTCAAGTAGTTATTGAAAATTTTATTTGAGAACTCGTCAGTCTCTTATCTTATACTTATTACGTCGTATGTTTATTCCATATTGTATTATCTGATATATTTTTTTCTTGAATTACTTTTTTTAACTTCATCAAGATGGTTTCGTCGCATAGTACAAGACCGATTATTTTGATGGCGAAGATATCAAATAGCTCCATTTTTGCAATCGATATATGAAAGAAAAACACATCGAACTAATAAGTCAAGTCAAGCTTGATAAAAGTCTGCTTGTTTTTTTATTATATATTGATTTTATTTTCTTCTCAAATAAAATTTCATGTTGTGATGTAAATTTAAACACTAATGAATATATTTATAGTGATTGCAGAACAACATTGTCATAAGTTCTTTATGACACACTTGTATAATAGTAATTAAATATCGAATACTAAAAATTAGATTCAACTGACTTCACTTTTCCTTTTTATTAATTAAACTACATTCTGCTTTACTATCAGCTTCTTGTATATAAAGTTTATATGGTAACGCCTTGATCCTTCGATATAAGACTCAAGTCATTGTTAATTTTAAAAAAGGCTTAACAATTGATCAAATATTTAAGAAAAATATAAAGCTCTCAATCCCATTAGCATTAGTATAGTTTATAAACTATCGTGTTCAAAAGTCTATCTTGGACAAATATAATTAAATGTGAAAGAAGACGTATGAGACAAGACCATGAAAGTTTAAAAGATCCCGATAAGTCAAGTAGAGCTGATCATATAATGAGTTTTAAAGATTCAGAAATATCTCAATAAAAAGAGGTAAAATAAAAGAACTATTACGCAGTTTCCAAGATTGAAACTGATATGAAACTATCCTAGGACTAATTGTAATGTTAAAGACAAGAAAAAAAATAATTATACATAATAAATATTTTTGTATTTTTTATACCTGTCATCCGTGTTGATAATGAACTGTTGATTATTAAACTTTTATTCTTAAATATTTTCAATATATTTGTGCGGAACAGTATCACTTAATATAGTTGACTTCTTGGTCAATGCAACTAGGGTATACTAAATCAAAAATTGAAAAGAATAATCTTACTGCCCTTTCAATCTGTTATTGTAATCGATGAGAAAGTCATTCATGTGCCTTTATTTTATTTATAAAAGTGCATGCTGCTCGAACAAAAAGTGTTATCTTTTCTATTAAAGGTTATATCATACAAATATAAAAATAAGTAAATGCCTTTCTTTTTCTTGTGTGATAATTCGACAAATAACATGAAAATATCTATTGTTTCATGCTTTTAATAGAATTGATTTCACGTCGTCATTATCATCTCTTTCGGTCTTCTGCTAAGAAATATCGATGATATCGGATGTTGAATTGAAATCACAGGTGAATCAAACAGCGTATAATAACGGAACTACTGATAGTGTTCAATCAATTTTTCCAAAACAACATGCCCGATTAGGCTTTCGAATCTACAAGAATGTGTTCATAATATGTCTGGCATTTCTACTTCAATTTACTGCATTCAGTGCTATTGCAAATCTTCAAAGTTCACTCAATACAGAAGCTAATGTTGGCGTTAACTCATTATCGATTATATACGCCTGTCTTCTTCTATCGGCCACATTTTTACCGCATCCATCAATAGCTACATTTGGTTTAAAATGGACTATGGTGATATCTCAAATACCGTAAGTTGTTATTGATAATATATGGAAAAGAAAGAATATCAGTATCGATCATCTATATCCTTAACATAAATAAATGAAGACTAGTAAAATCCAAAATTTTAGCTTCTAATAAATAGATGAAGAAGAATCCATTTGTCGATCTCTGTAGTATGTTTGACGCTGCTACAAAGGTAAGTCAATAGAATGAATATAGCAACAGAGAAAGACTTCAGTTAACGTATGATTTCTATATTTCTAAGTTTAGATTTATATTTTTCACAGATATCTTCTATATATGATCGCTAATTATTATCCGAAAGCCTATTTTATGTATCCAAGTAAGAGATAATCGAATTAATTATTTTTTTTTACCATCACTCGTTTGTTATCAGCTGCTGCACTTGTCGGCTTCGCTGCAGCCCCTTTATGGACATCGAAGTGTAGCTATCTGACAGAAATGGGTTCAACTTATGCTCAGAAAAAGAATTTTGATAAGAATGTGATTATCAATCGATTTTTTGGCATCTTTTTTATGTTCTTTCAATCAGGTTTGTCGAACCAGTATCTTCTAGAGAATTTCATATAATGATGTTTGCATCTTTATTTTCTTTTTCACTATTTGAAGGTCAAATTTGGGGTAATCTCATATCATATTTGGTGCTCAATCCAGAAGATGTAATGCCTTCTACGAATGGAACGAAAAATGATACATTGCTACTGTTTCAAAACTACGATAAATGTGGAGCTGATTTTAGTGAACAAGAATATCAGGGTGCAGACGTTATCAATCGGATTGATCGGAAGACAGTATGGAAGAGACTTTTTTTAGTTAAAAAGAAATGGTAAAATCATATTTTAGATTGATATTCTTTGCATCATATATATTTGCCTATGTGTCTGTTCAATCTTGATAGTAATATGTTTTCTTGATCAACAACGTATAGCATCTCGTGGTAGGACGTTATCCTTCGTTTTCGATGACATTCTCCATTGAAATCTATATTTAGATCGAATTTCGGTAATGTTTCGTAACTCTCTCAAATTGTTAGTATCGACAGTAAAGCATCTGCGTCAATTCAATCAAATTCTTCTCATTCCATTATCTATATGGTCAGGTCTTGAACAGTCCTTTATTTGGACTCAATTTACCAAGGTACATGGTCAATTTTACTTTTTCTCTTGTCATATAATATAAATCGTTTATTTATATTATCCAATCAGGGTTTTATCTCGTGTGTATTGAACGCCAAATATATCGGTCTCATATTTATTGCATATGGTGTATGTGATTCGATTGGTAGTTTTGCTTTTGGTCAACTTGTTAAATTAGTTGGACGATGGCCTTGCTTCGTTGTTGCTACAATCATTAATTATGCTCTAATTATTACAATGCTCGTTTGGCATCCTTCGGCTGATCAAATAACAGTTTTATTTATTTTAGGCGCTCTTTGGGGTGTGGCCGATGCGGTTTGGCAAACACAAATTAATTCTTTCTATGGAGTCCTGTTTATTGACAATCGTGAAGCGGCATTTTCGAATTATCGTCTTTGGGAGTCCATTGGATTTGCCTTCTTCTATGTTATAACACCGTACATTCGTGTTCGCATTGTACTCATTATTCTCATCATATTTCTTTCGTTAGGAATCAGCGGTTATACATTAATTGAATATCGATTGCGAAAATTGGAACACAAAGAGAGAACAATTAGTAACAATCAAGTATCGTCATGATGAATGCTATCCACCAATAGAAACGAACTCGTTTCGGTTTAATTTTCGAAGTAGTTGCATATGATCACTCATTTTTCTTACCATGAATATCAGCTTATAAATGCTATTTTTCATTTCTAACTACTCCTAAGTGCAAGAATGTATGGTTGAAGGGCATTAGTGTAGTCTACTCTGTAAGAGTTCATGAAAAATTCGTTAAGTTAGGTGCCTATTAGAGGAGCACGGGGCGGGGCGGGTGAGCAATGATAAAATCTCTTGTAAACAGAGTGTGTTGATTTTTTTCGAAATCTCAGCAACTATCATGACTAAACCAATTTTGACATCATAAAAATGCCAAATTATCAAAATTTATAAATTTACATAATGTCATAATGGGGCAGAACGGGGTGGGGGTGTAAAAAACTGTGTATACAGAAATGTGATTTCGATAACAACAGAAAAGGATAGTGTAAAGTGGAAACGGAGATCGTGTATCTAGATGATGGAAGATATATAAAGTTGCAAACAATGATTATCTTTCATCTAATGCAAGTTCGTAAGAGTGCAATTATAACACTAGGATATTATGTCACCATTCTCTCTTATGGTTTTTTTTTGATCAAATGTGATCATCATAAAAGAAATGTATGAACATATCAATTTGAAACATTATCTATAATTAAAAGCTCCGAACTTGATGCATGGAGAGAATTACTTATGTCACATAGAGTTTGCTGTTGCATGTTGTTCGATTCAAAATAAAGACAGGTCATCATCTTACGAACAATTTTTAATAGGTCTAAGATAAAGGCGCTGTGATTTCCACTATTTGAAAGAGAAATGTTTGGATCATTAATCTGTAGAAAGCTCATAAACACGAAAGATGTTTTTTCATAGAGAATTATCGATCAACTTTTTTTCGATACATATTGTCATCAATTTGAACAGAAATCTGAGCTTAAATCACATTTTTTTACTATAAATCATTACACTTGGAATCAATTCTTGGCCTATTTTGGCAAAATAAATTAGAGAGGAAACTTTTATAATTGTATAGTTGGCATAATTTGAGCTGAGATTGTTGTGAAATTTGATGATGTCGATGGTCTAAGAAGTGCACTTTCAAATAGTGAAAACTACGGCTTTCTACCTTGTTGATATCAGGATTCATTCGAAAGATGGCAGCTTGCCTTAAATTTGAATCTGACAATAGCACCAACTGACGAAAGTAAAATGGAAAAATTTCATGAAAGAAAATATTTTCTGGTAAATACTTTTACGCATATCATATGACTAATGAAATATTTATATATCTGTATGAATCTTACGTGCTTAGTTTTACATAAATTTCTTTGATTCGTACATGTTTATCAAATAGTTTCCTTTGTCATTTTATTCAATCATAGAGGGAATGTGAAGAACAGATTATATATACCTATCAATTGAATATGATTATTTGAGTCAGAAATAAAATTTATCTCATAACAGAGCGAATAGAAATGCTTCGACGATGTTTAATTACAATCAATAGTAATCGTGTGAAAAGAAACAATTTCCATAGTTCTAAAATTAAACCCCTATCCAATTATCGTGAATGGTTAAAATTATTTTTCTCGACTTTAATTCCACTAATGATTGGTATATCTACAGTAGTTATTACAATTTTACAACAAAAATTTCTATTCAACAACGAGAACAAGATAAACAAGATACACTTCTTTTAAGACAACAGTTAGAACGTCAAGTAGATAATTTGCAAAATATCTCGATGATGTTTCGAAACTTTTGTTATTAGAAAATCAAATAAAAAGATTAGTTCATATTCGTATGAAAACATTGACAACTCTTCGACAATTGGATTCAGAAAGGAAAAAATATTTACTTTTGTTTCTTTATGAAAGTGAATTGATTTATCATTATCCATTTCAGCCATATACGTCTTTGTTAAAATTGACTGATGCTGATTTTAATGGAATTTATTTTGAAGGTACTATTGAAACTGAATGTTTATTATCACGTCTTAATTTATATAGTATCTATTTAACGAATTCATCGTTTATTAATTGTTACATTGATCGTTTGAATTTTTTTCAATGTACTTTTAACGCGAACATGGTTTAAATTAACATTTTTGGATCAAACTAATTTCAGTAATACAAAGTTTTATCAAACGATATTTTTAGGAGCATCATTGATCAAATGTGATTTTACTGATTCTGTATGGGTTGAAGGCAAGGTCGATTTTACAAATACAAACTTATCAGGAGCAATCCTGTCCAATGAACAGTTGTATAATTCTACATTATATAGCTCTTTTCTGCCCAAGAGAACATGAGGATCTATCAAAACGGATGATCTCGTCGTGAGCGGTGATGCCGAACAAAATGTAAGCTTCAATTTAACCTTTTATGAAACAATTGGAAATCAGTGTTAAAATATATAGTGAGATAATTAGCCATGCGTTGGAATGTCGCTGAAAAGTTTTCTTTGAGACCCAATGAAGAGATAACTGCAAAATCGCTTGTCCATTATTAGAAGATGAAATAGACCTAGTAATAATACATGTATATAGAAGTGACAAATAGAAAGAAGACCAAACATTATTGGTTATTATTAATATATTTGTCTGAAATGATTCCAACATATTGAATGGTAGGTATGTTCAAAGCAGTGGAGATATAAAAGCGTCTATGTACAGCAGTCAAAATGAAACAGAAAATTTCGGTAAATGTTATTCCCGAATCACGTCATTTTACACATCCAAAACTATTGCAACAGTACATCAATTTGTGAGTCTTGAAAATTATTCTTTATTAATTTCAACTAATAATGCTTGTTATGAAACATCAGTTAATTTCCAATGTTTTAGTAAGCAATATGCCTCTATTGAACTACGTTTCATTGATTAGAATCGTCTACCATATGCAGGTGTACATAATGGTGAAATATAACTAGAAAATTTCTTTTTCATCTGTTTGTGTTTATTTTAACTTTCGTTTTACTTTTTAGAAACTTGCAATGGATCGCATATTCAATCTTTAAAAATATCGAATATTGTTTATTCTGATGTTCGTACTGTTCAAATACTGATTGCATTCGTAACCACTGGAAATAGTAGTGGTAACCATACAACTATGAACGAACACTATTCTACATATGATAATGCCAAATTTTTAATTATGACGTCATGATATTCACTATATATTAACGAATAGATTTTAACAAATGTTGTTTCATGTTCTTTTAAGGAGATCGTCTCTTCTCCTAAAGATCAAGCTTTTGAGGTTTTCAATAATCGTCTTTTTTAATCATCATATAGCTTGAGTTGTTGACGAAGCGTTGAACATACTTTTGAACTAGAATTTGCCTTTTCACAGGCAACATTTGTGAACAAGTTTGAAAACTTACTCAAATAATACGAAAAACTCATTTTGTTTTCCTGTTTTCTTGAAATTATCCTTTACGGGAAAAAAATCGAAATATTCATCTTTTTATAATCGAAGATTATTTTTAACGATTTTCTACCTACCAATCCGACCTAAAATAACTCGATTTCTGATTCTGTTTTTCGAATGGGAAACAAATTTCAAGTATGGAACAATAGTAATTCAAAAAACGAAAGAATTCTTGCAGATTGATCTGTATATCCAACATTATATTAATTATTCACAAAGTACCATCATTATTTAAATGTGTATTGTTGATTAAAATCGTTATTTCGTCAGAATCAATCGATTAAAGACGAATAAGTTTGTTATGTAGATTTGATGCAAATTCAATTGATTTCATTCAAAAGACGAAGCTCGATTTTTCATCATGTACAATTTCTATTAATATTCTCCACACATCAAATATACAGATTTGGAAGATACATGTGATCAGGATTGCCCCCTCTTTCGCTATTCTCCCACTGCTCCGCTTTTTGAGGTTTTTTCTCGTATTTCTCACTTTATCCCCAATTTTTACGAAAAGAATTTCCCTATCCTAGCTAACATTTCCTGAGAAAAAAAGCATACACTGCAATTGGTTATCGTATTCATGAATCATCTATCTCATATACTTTCGAAGAAGACTCGTCAATCTTATGACGAAACGCTATGTCTAGAATTCTCATCGTTGAAAAATGCCTTGCTTCAAGTTCACACCATTGATTTTATCAAAATGAGAGATGTGTTTAATTTAGCCTGTGTCCTGTAAAAAATGTCTCTTACAAAACATGACTCATACAAATCCATTCCGAATATCTGTAATAAAATTGGTTTTTCTTCTGCTTGTATATTAGGTTTGCGTACAGTGAGCAGTAGTATCATACCGAGCAAAACACTGTTGTGCACTTTCAATCTATCTTTCGATTCTACAAATGAAAGTTACTGCTTAATATTAAATATTTAGCTAAAATTTTTGTGTCTGTAGGTCAAAAGAATTGCTAGTCCATGACATTGAATTGTTGCTGATCAAGTCAAGCACAATTGATTTGAGTAAATAAACATAATTTTCTCATAATGAGAGTCATTTCAATCCTACACACAACCTTCTGTATCCAAAAAATTTCACATTAAACTGGTTTGATAACTCTGGGCGAGCATGTCAGGAGATTTGATCTGCGTTTGTAATACTCATTAAAAATCTCAGTCACAAAAAAACGTGACTGCTATCTTTAAATCCGTAGAATGCATAGTTAGAAGATTCTTTATCGATAGAATCTTTTTATGGGGTCAACAGCCAGTAGAAAAATTCGAAAATGGCTACTAGCTAAACTAACAGTGGAGATTTCGGTAATTCCAAAAGTATGCTTAGAGGAAATCTTCACGCTATTGTTTTATACAGTCACAGTTAATCGACAACGGGCTGATACATGCCCTTTTAAAAATTCCATTTCAAGTCCTTTATTATTGTGAGAAATGTGAAACTTTGGAGAATAACTACATATAGAAAAAAGTGATTTAATAGTCTTCCGCTTCTTTAACTTGATGAGGTGGTAATCCTGGGTACATACGTGTAATCAATTAGAAAGAGTGACATTGTAGGAATTGCAATTTTTATCCAACTTTTTTCAAATGATAAATTAGATAATTCATATTTTAAATGTTCCAACCACAATAACACCATTCGTAATCTTACATTTATTCTATATAGTCTTGTCTTCTCTCTATACATTTTCTTCACATACTCAAGGTATTTTCTGTTTTCTTTTGTCGTGAACATGAAGGAAGAAGAACTCGACGTGTTACCTTTCGATTGCCACGTGTTTGTGTCGACTTGCAAAAAAAAATAGGATTTTGCGAAAATGTGTTTTATCAATTGATTATAGACGTAGAAAACGTTATTTCTAAGAATTTTTATTCATTAATAGACGAAATATACTTAAATCAGAACTTGATATAATTACAACATTCAAATAAACAATCACAATGGTAAGTGTGTCTTCTGATTCTATGTTTATCCTCTTAAATCTGCTTAGGATGGCGATGATGAAGAAAGTGGTGTTAAATTTTTTTACGACGATGATAAGTTCATTGGTTGTAGTCCTTGTAAATCGTCTTTTTAATGTTTTTAAAAAAGAAAATAATTGATTTATTAATATATTTATCATATAAAAGTTCCTGATGAATGTCAAAATGAAATTATTAGCATTGAATCTTTTTATAAATGTTTTGAAAAACGTTATGATGCTTGTCCAGCATTCTTCATGGGTTCTCTTCCAATATGATTAAAGAAGTTAGTTTATATCTCTATTCCATGATTATCTAGAATATAGTAATGTAACTATATTATTTTAGCGTCATCCAGTTCTCGTCTATATACATCACGATAAGAGTATGTTTAGTAATATATTTTGTTATAATATGTTCTGTTCAACGACGATTATAGAATATTTACTTGAAAATTATATTGTATGGCCAGGTCAAGTAAAGTGAGCTCCAAATTTTTAACTCCACAGTGCTACAATCTATGAGTTTCACGTTGATGCTGATGTTGTGGTGTTCAAAATTTGGAGCTCACTTTACTTGGCTAAATTATTACAAGTTATATTTTCAACAATACATGATAGTGCACCAGCTAAGCCAACCATGCTTGATTATTCCTTCCAGGTCTAAGACAATAATAATACGTTGGCAGATATTAAAAAATTGCAGAAAAATATCGATCTGAAAATTCTCTGAACTGGTACACAAAAGAGTCTTCTGTTTATCGATATTACATCGAGATATTCAATAATCTGATTAAGAATCGAAAATATCGGAAAGTGTTGTGGATTACAAACTTGTCGTTAAATGATTTATTTTGAGAAATTGAAAGAAGATGATATTATTAGCGTATTCATTACGATTTGATGATCAAGCTGAAAATTCACGATCATTATTGATTAAAATTTAAGTGAATTTGAGTTCATCCACAATATAATTTTTTGATATTACTGCTATAAGACGTTCCAGTAACATTAGAACATGTTATGCTTCAAAAGGCTATTTTATATCTCTTTATTTTTATTGACAAACAACAAAAAAAACTATTTACATTAAAAAAGGAGCTTTATTTTTTGTAATCAGCGCGTAAATTTTGCGACAGCTGTGTTCCAAACCATGACGACATGGTTTCACTTGTACAATACGTCCGGCACCCAGCTCATTTTCATAAATATGAAGTTTTACACCGTGGCACATCTTCCTGCTCTCATTTTTTTCTTTCAATTCGATGAGCAAATGTTGTTCTGCCATGCATTCCTTGGTGTCACATAGATGTGAACCTATGAATACGAAAACATAATTTAAGAAAAATGCACATCAAAATAGAAACAAACCTTGATCAGCGCCCCTTG
>JAJEKB010004568.1:0-10804 GCA_022393335.1 Macrotrachela quadricornifera | reverse complement strand
TTTTCAATTTTCATCGGTATTGTTTTAACAAATTGACGAAGAAAATTTGTAGTCACTTGACTGACTCGTTTGTTACACATTTGTAGGGCCATATCTGAAACAATTCAAATAAATAATAAAGTATTTCGCGCCTATTACGTTCATATATCAATGATATGTCTTTATTCTATAGACAATTCTATTTAATTATACATATATGTATTGGTATATTAATAATTGGAATTGAATATCTTTATCGTTGGATAATTGAAACATATCAAATACATATTCGTATATGTCCAAATGTATTTTATATTGAATTTAAACAATTAAATAATATCCAATCATATAATTGGTTTGAAAATAAATTTAATAAATTAATTGAAACATTTTATTCAATAAATAATCAATGTTCAATTAAAGAATTAAAATTCAATATTATTTTTATTTTTATTTTTCTTAGATATTTATGGTTAAGTATCAGTAGTATATTTATTTATTTTACATTAAAATATACCATGAAATTAAAAAATATATAAAATAAAATGATTATTGTAATATTTTATATATCTAGAAATAAACAAATATCAATTAGAAAAAAAAGTCTTCGTTTTTCTTTTTTATTATTTTATTCTTTTTTTTTTTTTGTCTACCAATATGTAAAAATAACATCATCTTTATTTTCTACAGTCTGAAGTTCCATTTTAACAGGAGTTTTTAATAAAGCTGAAAGAATTTCTTCAGTATAACCTATAAGAAAATACATTCGACGTGGATGAATTGTTCGTGTTACAAGTCCACTTAGAATAATCATATTATGACGTCGTTTTATAATAACTTCAGATACAAATAATGAATGCCATGTACCATAGATAAATTGACGAAGAAATATATCATCAGAAATGGTTTCAGCTTTACGTTTTCCATCACGTAAATTTGATGTATTAAATGTATTCCATGTTTTTGTATGACCAATTAATTTTGGAAATTGTCGTTGTTCATCTTTTCTAGGCAACAGTATTAATAAATATGATTATATAAAATAGAAAGAAAAAAAATATTTATACATGTTAATGGATAATTTCTTTTTCGTGTATGTTTTGGTGTTGCTGCTTCTGTATTAACTTGTGTTACATTTGTTAATTTTACAAACCAACTATGTAAAATTGGACTTGTTGATAAATAGCAACGTTGATGAAAAAGATTTCTTAGAATATAATCAGATGGTTGTAGAAATTTATTCATCTTATGAGTTAGAAAAATGTTAGAAGGTATGTTTGTAATAAATTCTGCATCCTAAAAAAGATTTGGTGAAAAAAGATTGGATCAAATTGCCATTAATGTTAAAGAAAAGACTTCAATTATTACGTTGATTTTAATAGTATACTAACATGACCAGTAGTGCCATCTAACGATGTTGCATAAATTATTGTTGAAAATTTCAAACTTTTTGTTTCTTCAGTTTACGGAGATTGAAATAAAACTTGATATGATTGACATTTTTCAATTTTCGTTTTGATTTAATAGAATGTAAAAGAGAGGTAACAATCCATCTTTAACACAAATTCCGAAGGTATTTGCTTTTTTTTATAGACATCAAAAATTTTAAAAAAGAATATGAGCTTTATCGACGAACTCTTAATTATAGTTGATATATCTAATTAAAAATGTATTGTGTCAAAGATAAGCTTGTAATCGTCATATTATATAATTAGATTTTAAAAAACGAAATGAAAAATATTTTATTAACTTTTGTTTTAAATTTTAAGGTTATATTAATATCCAAATTTATTGATAATAAAAAGTTTTGTTTAGTTCTTTTATTTCTGTTCTTTGGATGAATATTTAATTTATTACCATTATTGCTATAGTCTATAAAGTAGCATTAGCGATTGGACTTTATTTATTAATATCATTTTATCTAGTTCAAAAATATAGCGATCGTTCTAACTCATTTTATTATTTTGTTTTCGAGATTACCTATATACAGTTTTTATTGTAGAGTATTATATTTTTATGTTATATCATTATATCTATATTTTGGTAGATAATATGAAGGAATACTTGCAATTTTTGTGCAAGCAACTGTTCAATGGTGCAAGAGAGATTTGTTGAGAATGATAGATGAATGTAAGAGATAGATTTTATCAGTTTTAGATATTAGACTAGAGTCTTCTTCAATTGCAAACAATAATCTCTTCACAATGTCTTAGAAGTACACTAGTTACTCCTTGGCGATGCTTCAGTAAGTTTGATCTTAAATAAGTCGATCATTATCGAATGTTAAATGACTATGTACATAGCAAAAACATTTACTTTCAATTCTAAATATGAGACAAATAATTCATTAGTTAAAATACGATTTAGTAAATAATCAAAATGGATTACTATTTTCATCATTCATTATATGTAAGAGAAGCAATCTGAACGTTATAATACTATGTACCAACAATATTACTAACCTTTATACACTGACAACACAAAAGAAAGCAGTATTATCATTGAAGAAAATGATGAATTATCTAATATTAAAACAAATCAACATTTTAAAAGTAGAAACCATTATTGAATTTATTTGCTTTAGTGTGCAAAACAATGATTTTGTTTAAATGAATATCACTATTATCATCAAATTCGAGATGGAAATATGGATTGTACTCTCATTCTAACTATTTTCAATTATTACATGTTATTTTTTGAAAGAAATATTATCAAACAAGTTGGCAACAGTATTGGAGTATACTTGCGATTTAGTGATATTTTTCTTATCGTCAAGATTAGTTTAAATATTTGCATTCAGAGTGAGCAACGCTGAGGTGAGGTTGATTCGTCTTTTACTGTTAGTTCTCATATTCTTTCGTTAGATCAGTGAGTGCAGTTGCATAACGTATATAGAAATACGCAAATGGAATAAAAAATACGCATTTTTTATGATCACAGAGAGTAGGTAATTATTATTCATTTCTTTACTGTATATGTCATATGTCCTTGAAGTATACAAGAGGAGAACATTAACATGAATCATTCGATAGGGTTGAGAGGTGCACACATTGTTTTACTTCCTCGCTTGAATATTAGTATCTCTAATTTTAGATATATTAAACGTAGTTGATGATTCAAACAGGACCTTTTTCGATCTTTTAATTTCGTGATTACAAAACTAATATCAATGTAATAAGTAACCCACTCGTTTTTATCATTTATGCATCGTAATTTATTTACTATTTAAAGGACTGCACTCCAATAAATTTTTCATAATATAATTTTATTCTCAAAATGCAAAAACTACTACTCTTGTTTGGTCTTGTAGCTTCACTCATACTCACGGAACAGGCATTCGGTGCTGAAGTTAGTAATTCCTTTGCATTAGTTAAATATATATTGATTGTCATTTTTGCATAGATCAAGAGTTCACCGTCGGAATGCTGGAAAGCATGGAGTCGTTGTACGCCAGGAACATCATGGGGTACTGGTTGGTTATGGCAATCATGTCAAGATCGATGCAAATGCATGGGAGCTGAAACTGGCAAATGTGAATCTTTTCCAAACACTTGTCCAGAGGTATTTTCGGGCTCCACTATTCAACAATGTCGCTGTTATGGCAAAGGTCCATCCTTATCTTGGGCAGAACAATTAAGATGCAAATTGTGGCCATCATAAGATCTTATTCATTTAAAACAACAGAACTTTTTCATATTTACTTATAAATTGTGTCTATAACTTGTAGATAATAAAGAATACTAACCTATGTTAAGTCAAATTGATACATTATCATCAATATCTCTTTGTAGCAATTTACATTCAAAGTGTTTGACTTATTTCTATCGTTGAATAGACGGAAAAGAGAAACATGAAATCAAAAATCCAACGAGCAGGATTTATTTTGTCTTTTTTTGATTTTTCAATAAGTTTCCATGCATTTTGAAATACATATTACACAATCTCTCAATAAATAAATAAATCTTGCAGAAAAAATAAATCCTAAAAATATAAGCTCCGATAGTTTTTCAATAAAATAGATAAATTTGTGTGGGTGAAATCATATAATATCTTTTTTGAAATCCATCTAGAAATTATAAACAGAAATATTTTGTTACTTCTATTAACGTAACAAGTGAATAAATGGATTCTGATCGAAAATTGCAACAGTTGCAAAGAATTATGAAACCCGTTTATTGATAAGATTTCAAGTCAAAACTTTGTATTATAATCTTTTTTCCACAATATCTTAATACAAATGCAAACTTTTAAGAAGATTTTCAATAAATTTCACTAATCAGTTAAGAAGAATATGCCAAGGTTAGACATTTTACGACAACATAAATATAAAGAAGATAATTATAAAAATTATTATATAATTAATGTGAAATAACAGTAACAGGTAATGAAAATCAATGAACATTCATTTAGTTAAACAAATAAATAAATAATATCATAGCGTGATCATAATATATTATTAGTCATGATTATACTTTGTCACAAAGATAAAAATTTATTTTTTGATTTTATACAATCAAAGATATTCTCATAACTACATTGCTTTCTAAGAAAATAAAATTTTATATTGAAAAAATTTTAAAAATGACCAATAAGTCATTTGTCTGATCAAAGCAAACTCGAAAATTATTCTTATACGTTCTTCTTGTATAGAATAATTTAAACTATTTATATTTAATTTCTTTATCTAAATGAAATCTCAATGAGTGATAGACATCAAAGTTACAAAATTCGTATAATATAAATGTAAATCATTACTATTAATGAAGAAAAATGACTCTTAAATCAAGAAATGATCAATTCTATAGCATTATATTATTAACAGCAAAACGGTTAATTAGAATAATATATATCGCTATATTATTACTCTTATTCATATATGAGTGTTCTACATTAGAAGATACAGTCGATCATTTTTATAATAAAAATTATTAATCATTTATTTTTAAAAATAAAAAAAATATCATACTTGATGTGAAATGGAAGAGATTTGAGAATAACAGGATTCGTATTTTTATTTTACACACGCTTTTTTTTCTGGTAAATTATTAATACTTTCGATATTTTTTGACAATTTCAAGAAAATGATCCATTGAATTAAAAGTTAAAGCGACATCAAACAAAAAGATTTTTAATTTCTTTTAGATTAGTTTTGAAAAATAGTAACATTAAAGCTTTTAAGAGAGATAGAATCTCTTATATTTTCTTTCATTAAAAGAATATACATATATGTGAAAGAACGACGAGAAAATATTTCAATACTGTAGATGGATTTCTCATCGATCAACTCCATATTAAGTTAGAAATATTTCAATATATTTTATTCTAAAGATAAAAAAACTAGGAAAGCAACAAATAGATAACATAAGACGATAACATCAAACAGAAAAGTTTAATCTACTAATAAAAAAAAATGATCTGAAATCAGTATTTCTTGATATCAGGATGAACAATATGTCTGACATGGTTTACGATCAGTGAAAAGATCAAATACATTAATTAATATATAAACTGGTATAGCTCCTAATAACAATCCTAATTGAGCAGTTCCACCATAAAAAAACATACCTTTATCATCTGACCATTCTCTCTTAATACGATTACCAGTTGTTATTCGTAGAAAACCAGTTGTAAATGACATTAAAAACCATACAGTAATAATCATCAAAGCACCTTGTGCTGTATCTGCTAACCATGGACATGGACTTTGTCCAGCAATAATAAAAATAAAAGCAGAAAGTAACCAATTAAATATCGATTGAAGTATAATTAGATGAATTGATATAGATTTCCAAAATAGACTTAATACTAATGCAAGTGGATAAGCAATTGGAATGAGTACACTCCAATAATAAAATGCTTTTTGACCAAAAGGTAGTAAAGCATATGTACTCAATGATGGCAAACATCCGAATGATATGGTTGAATTAATCGTATTAAGAATTAAAAAAAGAATAAATACACGTTGTGACATAGGTTGAATAGATTTTGATGATACTTTCGATTTGACAATAGAAACCATAGGTACCCTTTCTTCGCCAACAATATTCTCAACAGATTTTTTTCTTTCACGAACATTCTGTAATAAAAAGGTATAAAGAAACGATATAACCATTCAATTTTGAAGATGATTAGAGAAAGTATTTATATAAAAATATAGAATTAAAAATCTTTTTTTTGTATAAAATAATTTTCGCTTTTCCTATGATCAATAATCAAATGTTAATGCTAATGACACTGAGACATATTTGTGAAAAGTAGCGGAAAAATAAATACGTTTACACACTCTGTATAATGATAATTTATGTTTCAAGAGAATTTCTTAGGTATCCATGTATTACTTACCATTTCTGCAGCATTTGCTAATGTAACTATATTTGTCCATCTGAGAAGAATGAAAGCAGTTAGTGATGCGGTAATGATACCACCAATGCAAAACATGAAAACTCGAACACTAAAACGTGGTTGAGTATAAGTAGGTTCCATAATAGTAGTATTGCTGTTTTGAAAACATATTGTTTCACCTGCTACACCTTGAGCAAGTATTAATAGCGTAGGAATGATAGATGTAAGTGCTTCACCTAAGAAAACTGCTCTTAAATATTGTGTACGAAATCGTTTCATATAATCAAAAAAGACTAGAGATGATGTACAATCGAGCATTGATAAAATAAAAATACATCCCAATAGCCATACACTTCTTTCGCGACCAAATAAAAATAGTGTTTTTTGCCAAAATAAAGCTAATACAAAACATGCAATTACTCCAACAATGATGATCATATAAATATAAGGAATCTCAGAAAATTTTTTTCCTTGCCGCCAACGTAATATTACGACGAAAACAGGAACAATATTAGCACCACAGACACAAATTGATGCTATAGATGGTAGAGTCCATCTTTCTGGTGTAAATGGAACAATGAGAGGTATTTCAACAAATAATCCTTGCAAATCGATCCATGCACTCAAATTCATAATGGCAATTAATATGAAACATGTTATCCGAGCCCATCTTGTCGATCTAAACCTATACATAAAATTTCAAAAAATTGATTGATTAACAATTGTAGATGGTGCAAATATTTTGCATTCCTCTATTTTTCATTCTTATGCTGTATACATACATTCTAGAGGTTTTTTTTCTCCCGTTTGAAAAAATATTATTTAAAGTAAATACTGATATTTTTTTTCATCTCAAATATACTTTTCTTCTAAACGAAAAAATAAAATAAAAGAGAAGCACGACACTAGTATGTTTCGATTTTCTTATAGAAATACTGTAATGTTTGCTTCATCAGAGTACTCAGTAGAAAACGTCCAAAAGAAAAGTGTATATAAGATGAAAAAATTTTATAAGTATGTACTTTAAACTATGCTTTTTCAAAGGGAAGATCTTAGATCGATAGTTAATATAAATGAATTCAAGTCTACTTACTCTGTTACAAGTTGAGTGGTATTTTCATATCTTTGATTATCCTTATCAGTTGCATGAAACTGTGTAGTTGCAATCATGGAAGAGAATTCTTGTAATCAAAAATGAACTAGTATTAAAAGCTTACTATTTTTTTGTATTCTTCTGTATGATATGCAGAACATGTGACATGAGATCAGTGAAGAGGTATAAAAATATTGATAAGAAAAGTGTTGCGATAACAATGATTGAGACACATTACTATAAGACAAGTTGTATGTCTCTGTTGTAAATACAGTATACATGATAAATCATCAATGTAAAATTATGGCAATTTAGCGACAATCAACTAAATAGAATAACTAATTTTTACTCAAAAGTACATATTCTTTCAGTATGTAAAGAATACACATGTATATAAAACGTTTTTTTAGAGTTGTGTTAAAATATTCCTGAAAATCACGATTACGCTAGACCATACTAATATCACATCGTAAAAACTGAAAATATCATTCTCATATTTAAGTCAAGTTTCGATGAATATTTAACATTATTTCTTATCGTAGGGAAAGGTTTATATCTACCTTTCAAAATGAATATATGTTCAACGGATTAGTACGCCACAAAATATATGAAATAAAACAAATATGAGATGATTCATAAGTCTTCAATCCTATCAGAAAAATTGCTTCTTTTTGCTCATAACAAATTCAAAAATGTCCAAATGTTGACACCTAATCTTTTATGACATATGTTAACGTAATATTTAAATCGATATTACGTAATCGTATATATCGCTTCTTCTTTATTTCAGAAAAACATCGATATATATATATTACAGAAAAGAATAGAAACAAAAGGTCATCAAGAACGAAATATAGATGATATCACAAGAAAACATACATCATAAATAAAGAAATGAAATGAGATAATCGAAAAGAATAAAGAAAAGAGAAATCAACTAGAAATGAATACGTACGACATCACTATAACAACATAGATGATATTACCTCAAAATTTTTATATCTTCATCCGTCAACAATTGCTAACAACATTGATTGTTTATATCTAAACGTATAATTTTTTCTCCATCGTCCACAAATATAAACTTTTATAGCTTCCTTATTCATAGGAACAGACATATCAAAATTTAAGACAATGCCTTCTTTATGTCATAAAGGTTTAGTTGTCAAAATCTGCACGTTTTCAAATTTATGATAAGCAAGAACGAATAATTTTTCTAAGACAATCCAAGACTTCTATATCACACTGTATTATAAAACAATACTTACGAACATTATTGTGATCTATATTCAAAAATTACAGAGCAAGCTAATTATGACTGTAAATCATATCGTATTAGCTATTTCAATCTTCGATATCATAGTCATGATGTTATCTATCTGGCCCCACACATGAATCACTAATCTAACAAAAGATAACAGATTTTAGAATAAATATAAAAAATAACTGGTTAGTGGATCATACATTCTCTTTTCTGATCTTGTTAATTTGTGCATACAATTTAAATATTAAAATGGTTGACGGTTTGGCTGATCTTATTTTGAATATTATTTTATTCACGGTTCAAGGAGCGACTATATTCTATGACGCCAAGCAAAGACACAAAACTCGACGTGAAACAACAGGTCTAAGTCGATTTAACAGGTCGTTATCTCAATCATCATTAAACAGTAAAAATCAACGAGCAGTACTTATTGCATCAAGTTCAATTAATTTCGGTAATGATTGTGAACGACTTGTTAATATAGCATTTCAAACTAGTCAAACATTTCCTTCAATGATGAGTACTTATGCTGATATCATTCAATATTTACGTAAAGAACTTGCTAAACATTATTCTGATGAATATTTTCATATTATTATTGGTGAAAATCATGCTTTTGGATTTTCGGTTGATGATGGGCAACATTTTGCTGAAATTGAACAAGAACAATATCGAATATTGATCTTTTCAATTAAACAAAATCCACATACAAAAATGGACACACATGATGCCAATACTCAGATGAAACTTAAATGGAATTAGATATATTTGAATTTTTTAATAATTATATTTGTTTTTGTAAAAAACTTCACTTTTTATATTAATAAATGATCATGATTTTGTTTTAATTGTAAAACAATCGAATTTTCTATTTGTAATGAAAGTAACAACAGACAGATAGTTTTTTCATATTTTTTCGAACCATAATAAGAGATTGAAGATGTTTTAAAATCAATGAAAAAATAATGAAATATGTCCGAATAAAGGACATATTTCAAATTTTTTATCTTTAGAATAACTTTCGACCCACATCCGTAGTTCTCACAAAGATGACTAAAATAATTCTTCATCATTCTAATAAGGAAATATGAGCATGTATTGACAATAAGTCGAAAAGAGTTTTTAAAAAGTTTTGATAAAATTGAGCAAAAGTACTTAACGAGTTTACTTAATAAGCAATCTAATTATGTACTTTTAATATATTTATTGTCTTTCATATAATTGATATTCGTAATTTCTAAAACTTTTAACCTCCTACCCTATAGTTCGAATGACTACATTTTATTTTCAAGATATTCATGTGACATATAAAAAAAACCTGTTATCAAAATGTATCATTAATACAACAATAAAGATAAATATATAGACAAGAATATATAAAACGTGTATATATATATTAAATGTAGCAGTAACTTATTTTTACACAGATCATAATATACATGGATCAATTAGTTGGACATGTGTTTGGTAGAGCAGCAGTAGAACTTATTGCTTTAGGTATTAACGCAGCTGCTACATCATCTACAAATAAAAATGATGTAAGACCACCTCCATCTGTTCAGCCTCAACGTGCAGTTCTTATTGCTTCTAGTACAATTACTTTTGGTAATGATTGTGAACGACTTGTTAATATAGCATATCGAACAAGTCAAACATTTCCTACTATGATGGGTACATATGCTGATGTTATTCATTACTTACGTAAAGAACTTGCTAAACATTATTCTGATGAATATTTTCATATTATTATTAGTAAAAATCATGCTTTTGGATTTTCTGTTGATGATAGTCAATATTTTGCTGAAATTGAACAAGATCTATATCGAATATTGATTTATTCAACTAAACAAAATCTACATACAAAAATGGACACACATGATGCTAATAGTCAGATGTCATTTGTATGGAAATAAGATTTTATTTTTATGATAAAAGAAATAAATTACTAGTGGCTTTTCGATTTATATACTGTCATGAACCTGAATTCTTGATTTAATTTCTGCAAATGCTATTTTTAAGATTTTTTTTTATGTAAGATATAACCTTTTCAAAAGTTTTATTTAACATATAAATATATGTGTGTATGTTATAGAGAAAAAAAAACCAGGTAATAACAGAAATAATAA
>JAJEKB010004515.1:0-33854 GCA_022393335.1 Macrotrachela quadricornifera | reverse complement strand
TCTCTTGATGTCAATTTATAGTCACAAAACATCGAAAATACCGAGTCCAGCTATTTTTTTCCAGGGGGATATAAAAAGAAATTTATTTTTTCCTTCGCTAAATAAGGATGCACATTAAAATTTATATCACAATGTGTAATTATTGTCTTGTCTAATTGAGATGGAGCAATTATTAATTATATCGGTGTTTATTCGTATCAAGAACACATTATACATTATTTGATATAGTAGATAGAGTGCGAGCGTCGGAATACTATTGTTCTGGAGGACTACTTAAGAGATTTGATAGTAATCAGATAAATGATTTAACTGGTGTTAAGCTACAGGGTGAGCCAAAAGAGTATTATCCTAAATTTCTGTATCTCTAGTCTCAATAATAATGAAAATACATAGTTTATATTGTAGAGACGTTGTTTTAATCTAGAATATATAATGGAAAAATCAACATTTTTACTTTGATGTAGTGTTCATATTTATTGAATTTCGTTCTAAATATAGTCATAAACAATACAGCATTTTGTATTTTTGCATTACTACAATCGTCTCTATTGATCAGATGCTTTTGTTTATCAAATAGACATATACATTGTCTTCATATTGAATAAATCAAATATCAAACTTTGAACGCCTCTAGATCCATAATAAGGGAGAAACAGCAACTTTTCTGAGAGGTGCCAAAACTTTTGACTCATCCTCTTCATCGTGCATAATATCATATCAAACCATCATCTGTTTCAACTGCTTTCAATTGATGAAAAACATAGAATGGTAGCTATTGTCCTTTTTTGGAAATATTTGTCTTATGCAAAGCCCTCTTTAATTCTAACGCCGACAATAGTCATATAGATGAACCATAAGGGAAACAATGAACGAAGATTTGTTGTTTTTTGTTCGTTTTCACATAAAATTATCTCAATGTATCACTGTTATCATCGTTCTGCGTTATGGAAGAAGGCGAAAATAATATAGATCTTAATCTATAACAATATATATACATCAATCCTCAACAACCACAACAACATGATTAGGTATATAAAGTAGAAATGAAAATATTCATGAATACAAGTCGATCTGTTCGGTATACAGCACTAGATCAGGAGCAATGTAAGTGTTGAAATAAGTAATAATAGTGTCATGCTTTTAGAATCGATTGTATTACTGTCAATTTCATCATCAACATTTTCGGCGAGAATTTTCATTTATAGATAATGGACTGAAATAGACTCGTCAGTACTATTCAATGGTTTGTTGACTTAGATCTTCAATCACACTTTCTTTTCGTGATAATTCAAAGGATGTCAACTATTAAATGAGTTTTAATCTCAAATATTGACGAAAAGCATTTCTATTCTAGGATAGTGCTCAATTCTTTTTCTAATAGAAGTTATAATAGGTATTTTTTATTTCAAATACAACAACAAAATATCTTATTCTGAAGACGATATTATTATAAAACTGAAATATTATATTTTTTCCTAAATCACAAAGATCATATGGTTAAGAAAGTCTATTATTAAAAGCAGCCACATGCCGTTGAATCGAATTCAGTATCTAATTCATAGAGTTCCACTTTTCGATCAAAAGGCTCTTCAATGACAATTACCCATTGAAGAATTTGTTTGACAGGATCTTTGATACAAAATTCATCTAAATTGTCATCAGCATGAATGGAATAGCACGTATCGAAATCAGCATGCCATCCACCATTACCAACAAATCGATGTTCGTCAGCCTTATAAGATGGATTTTCCACTGGATGATAAAAACGTTTCTCTGTTGCGTATACTTTGCCCATGTCTATTTCAGCAATGAACCAAGCACCGAAGCCACCATGTAGACTTACTTTCACTTTAGTGGCATCTACTGATCGAGCGAAATAGGTACCAGGCCCTAACATGCCGGTTTCGCTGGGTATAAATTCACTCTGAACAATTTTTCATCGCATTTTCTGGCGTTATCTGATGAAAACCAATATAGGTTAGGGCAGGCTTTGATTTCTTAGATGGATCTGTTGGTAGTTTTGGTTTTGGGAGATCAGACCAACGTGGTTGTGGTTTATAACTGCTGTAATAAAAAGTAGCGATATGCTCAAGACTTCGTTTAGAACATGGATGTCGTGTGCATGAGCGATCTCCCCAATGTTGCTCACTTCGATACTCAACAAGTAGAATGTACGGTAGATAACGTCGATGTTTACATGAGCGACAGCAACAACAAGTTGAATCACCATAAGAGGTGTAGTGCCACCAAACACAATAATGATATAGATCAAGTAAAAATGTACTAAAGAGACATAAGATACTAATTTTAGAATCAGAAGAATACATAGGAATCCAAAACGTATAAAAAAACGTAATTTGGGTCGAGGTTTATATCATGGACAATTGCCGTCCAGGGCAACAATGCGGCGAAGTGCCTTATTAAGCCAAGCTCTTCTTAACCATCCAGTTGTGTCAATATCATCTACGGATGAATGTGATTGCCTATTTGAACGATTTTGATATAAGTAAATAAGTATTTTAAATATAACAATAACGATAAGTAGAGCTATGAAGAGACCCATTAACGTAGGAATTATGGAACTAATCCAGTCAATCCCAAATGCAGTCACATATTTTGAATCATAGGTTTGTGCTGTATTTTTATTTGGCAATGGTGAAAAATATAGAACTAGACGAATGACAGCAGCATGCGCCCATAACGAAAAAAATGAACGAAAACTACTATACACTTATTTTTATACTTTTCTTTGTTGGAAAAAACCGAGAAAAATGAAATTATTTTCTTTCTTTCTTCATGAATATAATAGCATAAAAGATTCCTACTATTCTTTAAAATGGTTACAAGAAAAAAAAATTAAAAAATAATCAATAAACAATCTGTTTCTTTACAACTCTTGTTGGTTTTTTTTCTCTTTCATATAGAATCCATCTTTCAATTAAGAAATCATACTAGAACTTAGTTGACAAACAAGAGTATTTCCATATAAGAATTTAGTCTATGCATAATCGACGAAATTATCATTGTGCTTGAATAGATTTTGTATTGTGAATGCATCGATACTTTAGTCATTTATGTCAATACAGAGTTTCTTTACATTTGTCAGAGACTAAAATCGATAGGAATTGACTTAATCAGGTTGAAAAACAATTCACTATGAATATATAATGAGTATTTATCGATTCATTTCGATTTAAATTATAAACCTTAAACTAAAACTGATTCATAAAATGTCTAATTCAAAATCTTATCTGAACACAAAATTTTTCGAGTACAACAACATAGATATATCTTCAAAAATCTTACATATATATGACTTCTGATGCTATTGCTATTTTATTTGTCTTTCTTTCAAGTGAAAGAAAGAAAAAGATGAAGTATGTAAATAAAGTAGTATCTAGATATTCTTCATTGACAAACAAACCTAAACGACATGATTAAAAAATTTCAATATCTTTTAAAATTTATTCTCATAGTTTTATATTAAAACAAATGAGATTTAATCCAACAGTAAAATTTATATTTTTTTTCTGTTTTATTTTCACTCACTAAAAATAAATTATTCATTATTTTCTACTGCGATTAATAATTACATCAATAGTATACATGATTGCATTGATATATGAAGTAAACTAAGTGGTAGACATTTAGTTTCATCCGATATAGTTTGCATGACATATATTTTTGCTTCAAAGATCTGTTAAATTAGATGATTAAATAAATACAAAATAAAGCGGACCGTTATAAAACAGTTCATTATATCAGATTATCAAAGAAGAAAATTTACATTTTTTACAATAAGAACAAATAATTGATGTCAACATTAGAAACTCGATTAATACAGATAATATATCTAACAACACAATATTATCTAACTCCAATATTTATCTTAGGAGTTATTGGTAATATTTTAAATATGATTGTATTTTCTCAACGTTTACTTCGAATAAATGGATGTTCTTGGTATTTTATAAGTGTTTCATTTGTTCATCTTATTGTATTGACATTTGGTTGTCTTATACGAATGATTATTATGTTTTCAAATCTTGATTTTTCTAATGTATCTCCAATTTTTTGTAAAATTCGAACTTATTTTGTCTTTAATAGTTATATACTTTCACGTCATTTTTTATGTGTTATATCAATTGATCGATGGATGATAACATCATCAAATGTATTTCTTCGTCGTCAAAGTAATCCACATAAAGCTCGACAAATGATTATAATTAGTACAACTATTTGGCTTTTAATTAATCTTTTTATTCCAATAGGATTTCAAACTGAAATAAATAATTGTATACCAAGATCAGATACATTTTATTTACTTATGTATACAATTATTGATTTATTTGCTACTTTAGTTCCATTTATTATTTTAATTTTATTCAGTATTTTAACTTTACGTAATGTATTAAAATTCAATATTATTAAGAATAGTAATCGACAGGTTGCAAGAATTCATCCAGAAATGAATATTCCAAATGATATGTCACAAGGTATATCTCATGGAAGATTTTTACAAAATACATTTGTTTATCAAAGACATAAAAATAAAGATTGGCAATTAATTCGTTTATCTTTTATTCAAATTATTGTTTTTATTCTATTAAATATATGTAATGCAGGATATACACTTTATCAATTTATTACCAAAACAAATGGAAAAACTGTTGAACAATTAATTATCGATTCATTTATTAATTCAATAAGTAATAGTCTTGTTTATACACATTCTGCAGTATGTTTTACTTTATATTAAAATATGAAATAAATTTAATAATTTAATAAATATTTTTTAGATCACATTCTATTTGTATACATTAGCATCAGAAGAATTTCGAAAAGTATGTTTAACAATTTATCATCGTATTAAACGACGATTTCTTGTCATATTTCAACAAAATTTTATTTAATTTGAACTTTTTTTTTATCTATTCTTTAAATGTTGTTTTGTGGATTTAAATGGTATTTCTTTAAAATAATAAAAATTTATTAAAGATTATAACACATATGAAAAGAAATATTAGATATCGAAAATATAATTTACCGCCAAAATTGCTCTTGAAACTAACTTACATAAAAGCATGTAGAATTAATCGTTCTCAAAATAATACGTATGTCCAATTATTATTGAAAACAATCTAAATAGAAAAAAATACAACAGATTTTTTTTTTGTCGCTGCTTATTGCTCATAATTCATATATATATTATGTTTGTATGTAGTCACTGCGCCTTGGAAAGCAATATGTATCTATCGAATAATATTCATCTAATAAGCATGCTCCATAAATTAATTTCACTTGGATTTAAATGCCCAGTATGTTTTTTTTTCACGTGCTCAGTGATTGTTGCTCAGATTTTTCTTCATATATTTCAGTAGAAACCTCACAATTAGAAGTAAAAAAATGATTGAATCGATAACGCCTTTTTGGCTTTTGAGGGTCGACCACGACGACGTTTTTCGCCAATTTTTAAATGTTTAGCAGCAGATGGTGGTGTAGTACTTTAATCTGATTGTGATAGCCACAATATGTTTACACAGAAACTTCTTGAAAAATGCTAGACATTTAACTTTGTTACATCTAAAATATTTTTTTCTCCTTTCACTTGTTGTATTTGTGCAATGAACATTCCATTGATCTTCCTTTCTTATTGCTTCTTCTAGTTCCTTGCTGTTACTAAACACTTCGTTTTATCCAATATAGTTGTCTCTTTTTTCATTCATATCCATTTCGTTGTCAAAAACGGAAGCTGGTATTCCAATCACTCCTGTTGTTGTTGCCATTTTCAAACCAGATTGTAATGACATAGTTGAGGATTAATTAGAGTAATAGATTACTACTAGACCATATCGTTTTTCCTAATAGAGATTGTATATATACCTGAACTAACCAGGAAAAAAAAGAGTTGGAAAACACCTGAACCGTATAAGAGAAGAGAGAATTCGGAAAATACCCCTCAGACGAAGAACAGCAGAGAAAAGCAAAAGATATATTTGAAGTGATTACGTCATCACTTGCTAGCAAGACAAATATTTTCTGTTTGCATCGAAGTAATTTCATCCAAAACATAGTTACTAATCAAATACAACACATTTAATGAGAAAATGAATGTTTACATGTACAAGGGTATTAATTATTGGTACTTTAATTTTAGTGTTGAACAAATGGTTAGTTTACTAATCATTCAATTTTCTACTGGCAGTTTGATTTCTCTACTGATATTTTATATATAATACTGAGCACATTTTACTGAGAATTCATAAGAAAATACTGTGTATTTAATTTGTAGCCAATTTATTTTCTTTTTTCTTGTCTTAGCCAGTTTTGTGAAACATGATCTGAAAGAGAGTGTTGAAGTGTTTAGGGGTAGAAATTTGGACCCCCCTCCCCCCACAGATCGTGACCGACAGGCAAGATTAGTATCACAGACCGTGACCGACAGCTAAGAGTAGCATCACAAACCGTGACCGACAAGCACGACTAGCATCACAGACCATGACCGTCAGACTCGGCAACCTTTGTCACAGACTGTGACCGACAGACTCGATGACTTTTATCACAGACTGTGATCGATGGGCAAAATTAGCGTTACCATTACAGACAGCGGCCGACACTGTAGTAACTCTTACTATTCTAGTATAGAATGTAATCTATAAAGGGCTAAAGATTATCATAGACACTTATTTGGACATATTTTGGATATCTGGTTTACAATACATGCAGTTTCATCGTGTTTCATATTTTTAATCCCGCAGGGAACGCGCTGAAAGCTTTTTGAGAGATGTTAAGTGGCTCACTACTTTGTAGACTTTACAGGAAAAAACAAAGAAAGTCACCAGAAGCAGTACAAGCATACAAAGAAATATGTCATGAAACAGAACAAAACACAAAGAACAGAAGCGTTTTTTTGTTTTAATGTTGATAAAGTATAGAAACCTCTATCATAAGAGAAAGAATAAGATCTACAAAGAATCCGAATGCTATTTTATTTTTTTTACTGTCATTTCTCCCGGAGATGAACGCCATCTATTATAAGTATGATGTTCTGACGATCTACAAGTAAACTGAATTACGACCATTCGGTCTTTTTCGTCCCGATTTTCCAACATTACTTCACATTTAGTAACGACTGTTATTTTACGTACATAAGGCGTACCAAAGCAGATCTAAAGCTTATATACGTTCGTTCTTTTCTTTTCTTTCTTTACCAACATATGTGCTAGTGTTGTTTCTTTTTTTCCTTTACGAATGTATGTGTCATAGTGTTGTTTCGTTTCTTCCTTTACAGATACATGTGTCAAAGTGTTGTTTCTTATCTTTCTTTCTATGCGTTATTTTCCTTTTCGTGTTTTGTTAGTTTTTTCCTTTTCATGTTCTGTTGGTTTTTTCCTTTATTATGTTTCATGTTTCATGTTATATCTCAAGTATTTTTTCATACTGTTATTATCTAGTTGGAATATCCAACACTTAATTCAACCTGGTATAAATACCTACTGCTTCTATATATAGGGACCTCAGTACGACTTCGTATGTCCTTAATGATAACAGGTCTGTTCTTAACTTATTGAATAAATGGTATCTCGAATGATCCTTCCCGGACACTTGCTCCCCAGTGAGAGTTGTTCCTTAATGATATTTTTCTGTGAATAGTTACTTCCGAGACACTGCTCTTGTGATATTCTTGGGTTAGCAGTAATAGAGGAAACTTAGATAAGGATGAGAATGATGGTAATAGTGAAGGTATGAGCGATGATAAGGGTGAGAGTGAGGGTGAGGGCGTTGGTAAGCTATGAGAGTGAAGATGATGGTACGGGTGAAGGTGACGGAGATTTCAAGGATGAGGAAGTTTTTACATAATTTAAGCATTTTGTAGTTGGTTTTTGAGTGCTGGTACTTTTAACTAAGGGCGCTAAGGACAAATGTTTTGGGACTGAATGTTCGTAGAGAAAATATCATTGAGGAGCAAGTGTTTTGAGAGCAGTATTCCTGGGAGCAAATGTCTGGGTAGCATCATTCACGGATTCTGAATAAATATATACGCATCAACGTAGAAAGGATCTAACAATGCCTATTCGACTCCAGTTTCTCTGTTTTTTTTTGAATTGCGATCTCTTGGCCAAAATGAATTACGAACTTTCAGTAAATATTTATAAAGACAAGCAATCGCTTTCAAACACTCAACCGCACATCTGGGAGTTCGGAATATCTAATGCGAAATGTGCCTCTGCTAAATCCGTGAGTGTTGGAATAATATTGTGAAAATCAATTTAACTCCATTACCGATTATATGCAACTTTTGTTTTTAACCTATATAAACACCCATATAAAAGTATTTTATATTATAGATTATATGTTAATTTAATCGCGTTACAAAACATTCATTGATTAAAAAAAATATCAAAACAAATGACTTCTTCATCGGATTGGACAGAAGTAAACGACAACGAAGTCAGTAAGATTCATAGTGATGGCCATGTGCAATCAAAACCTCTTGTAGAAAACGATCAAAATTATGTTGTTGATGATGCTGTCAATCAAACGGATTCCTCTAAGATAAACGACAACGAGACCACTAAAACTCACAATGATGGATATGTAAAATTAAAAAATTTAGTAGAAGACGATGAGAACAACGTTGTCAATGATGCTGATAATCAAACAACCGTTTTTTTCAAGGAAACTAATGATGATGAGACTTATCATAATCCAGAACTGTTGCAACCAGATGATAATATAAACAAAAATGACAACGAAAACACTAGTGTGTCAAACATTCCAAACAAAATAAACAATAGCATGGATCATGTGAATTCTCGATTAAGTAGTACAACCCGAACGAATTTCAAAATGCATTTATTTATCTTACGTTATGCAAAACAGGATGAAAGACTACAAATTGAAGGGCGATTCTTCAAAGATATAAAATTGCTTTTTAAAATGATGATGTTACCCACGTTAATAGAAAATACAAAACCATGTATGTTCACACTCGAGCTTAATTTAATACGTGACAATTTTGGGAAATTATTTGTCGTACATGAAAATAACTCGCATCTCGTCACCAGCTATAAGCTTAAGCTCTCTGATTTTGATGATAACGAAAAACAACGAGTCTTACGTGATCCTTGTCACTACTCGCATGAGTTCCTATTCAATGTTCACTTCAAGAAGGGCGTTATACAAAACCCTCCCGGTAAGTAAAAATGACTGAAAATGATCGAGAAACAGTCGTCGGTTTTGCTTTAGGATTAGATGTACCTTTTTGGAGCCAACTCTGCTTATTCACCTGTTTCTTCGTACAACAATCCAAGTATGACGTACTTAATGAACTCATCAATCAATTTAAAGCAGCTGCTGAGTCTCTTAGTTGTTCCACAAACCAATGCAAAGATTTCTTTAACGAATGCAACAACTATATCGTTAACTGTTTGGAAAAATCTATAAACAAACCCGATGGAATTAAACTAATTATTCGTATGATCGAACTCTTGCCTATCAATAAGCAAAACTTTCAATTAGTCGATCTTTATACAAAAAATTTTACAGCTGTTATCGTGAATGAACTTACGAAATATTTAAAAGATGTAATTAGTTCTTTAACAGACAATGAATGGGATTCGTTTAATGGTGGTATAGCAACTCTGATATGTATTCAACTGCTGAGTCAAAAATATAGAAAATCAAAAACAAATCCACTTGAACTGCTTCTAAATGCATCAATCCAGAAAGCACGTCTTGACATTGTCCAAAAGATCCTCAAGTTTCTCAATAATATTGGACTCGATCAAAATATACCTGAATTAATGTGGCTCGAACTATTAGCACTGGACAGTTGTGATGAATTAATAAACTCTGTTCCTGTAAAACCAATATCGTTTGAAGCATATTTAATGTGTGCTAGTAAAGTTGTTCCCGCATTATCACAATTTGATAACTTCATCAATAGACTTGGTACGCATTTTGATGATGCCATCGAACGGAATCAATTTTTTAGTAAGTTGCCTTCGTTCGAAGAAATGAAAATACTTTTTTTTTTATGTCAAATATTTTAGTTAATCTCGAAGGTATAACGATTCTTTTGAATTTTCTTCGAGACACATCATCGGATGAAACCAGTGCAGATCTCAAAACGATCCGCTCCATTATCGACTCAAGTGCTCCACTACGAAATAAAATAAAAGAGTACATGTCGACATTGAATGCCACCATTGATGATTTCAATTCCATCCGCGATATATTTATTCTTTCCGTTGAATCAAGTATTCTATTTCATGTTAAAAAAAAAGAATTTCTGCGTAAATTACTTACAAGCGGCGATAATTTTCGTTCGGTTAAGTTTTATACACAGTGGTTTTTAGCTTTTATGACACCTAATAAAGAAAAACAATCGGTACTCGATGATGACGAGTTCAAAGAATTGCTCAAAGCTTGGACCGTATGTTTTGCACACCATTATGATTCAATGATTGAAATAATTAAACATATCGATGCGTTTATTTCAGCCATTGCTGATAGTTCATGCTCTGAGCATTTCATTAAACATATGGTGGATCTCTGCTTTGAACAAAGTAAATCAAACATAGTAGCTCTATATAAAATTCATAAATTTATTTTTGTTTAGAATCAATAATAGAGAACATGGAAAGGAGTGTCCTACGAGTTCAAAGTCTAAAATTTTTCAGTGAATTCAAATTAAAATATAAAACAAACGTTTTGAGTACGTATCGAAACAGCTTAAAAGAGATGGAAAATCCAATAAATCCTTTATATATATTGATACGCATCGATGATAATACCAAATATCAAAGTAAATTTCTACACGAATTAATTGAAATGACATGTGAAGATATTAAAATCGACGACGACGAAATTCTACAAGATGTATTTTTTCAACCAAACGATCGAACATTTACTTACTTTGCTCTTTTTCTTCCTTCTTTTAAAACTACGCACATACGTCAGTATATTGTCGATAAATTGCTCGCTCAATCCATAAGTTGGGAAGAAATAGGAATGCGATGGGATGAAATTTCGGCATGGGAAAGGTATACGAAAGAACAGCGTGCAGTAGCCGTCAAGGTGTGGGCCCATATTCGTGAAGTATCATCTAAAAAATTTGAAATAGTCACATTAATTAAGACAGAAAATGATAAAATGCAAGAAAAATTGGAAGTTATAAAAACGATTCCATCATGTTTAGACTTTTACTGCTCAAATGCAACAGATAACCAATACTACAAAGATCTTTTGCAGAATATAGCTAATTCTTTTACAGAGAAAATTATTCGAACTGTTGTAATACCGGATGACATTGAAAAATTCGTACCAATTGCCAAACGTCTCGATCCTTATTCTAAGTCAAACGTTTGGCATTTATTTCGTCAACACTCAATGACATGTAAGTGAATGAAATTATTGTTTACAAAGGAAACACTGGAGAGGATACATGCAGGTTTGATCCATTCCTATCGTGTTCGAGGATCTTTGGAGTCGAGTTAGATATGAATGAATTAAAATGGAATGTATCACATAGAGTAGTTCCCCTCGTTAGTGAGAGATATACAAATATATGAGATGATACTAGGTAATTATAATGGAAGGATCCTAAAGATGTTAATAAACTCATAAACTGAGAATAAAGAATCGTGCTTATCTACTTGTTTTAGCACTGATACCAACAACAGATGCCATTGTACAAGAAACAACGGATCTCTCGACTTGCTATGACTTGTTAACACAGACTGACAAAACATTTGACCTTTTCACGGCTCAATTAAGTGACATCTGTACCAATTGGAAAACGCTACCTATTTCTAGTTGGATTCATTTATTTCCTGACGTAAATTGTATTGATTACGACATACGCATTCTTGAGCCATTACTAAATGCTGAAGTTACTCCGATTTTGAAAAAAATTCTCGGTTTTTGGAAAGGTCGAGAGAAACTTATTTTTATTTGTCAAGGTATTGTTAGTTTATTAACATATCTCGAAGTACCGATTAATGATGAAGCACGTCTGTTATTCGACAGTATAGAACAACTGGATAAAACAAAAACAGGTGATGATTTTTACAAAGTTCATAACAATTTTTCGAAAAATTATTTGAATAAATATTTGCCTCAAGTACTCGATCTCATTAGTCAATACAAAACATCCGATGAGCTCATCACATTTCTTCACAAACTAGCTGCGACTGATGTTGACAATTTACTTGAAGCAGTCAATGATTGGGATGAAACATTGATCAGTACAAAGACCGTAGTTGATCTCGTACTAATAAAAAATTTTCTTGATCGAGTCTATGCTAACATCAGTTTAGTGCGAAAAGAACAACCAGTAGAAGATGAAATCCATCGTATAATATTGTGTTTTGAAGAGATACAAAAAGATGACGAATTTAAAAGTATAATTCAATGTTTCGAATCCTGCCTAAAGTCACTCACTAGTATCAAACGTGTTTATATGGATTTGACGAACAAGGAACAATCAAAACGACGACGTATATTTGATATTGTACAAAATGTCTGTTTTGGTTTTGTACAGTTACCAGTAAATATACATGGCCGTATTGAACATCGGTTTGATGTTTTTATTAAAGAACAAGCAATGTCCTATGCTGATTTGAGTGAACTTTGTGATCGTGCCCGTCTCATCGAATATTCTAGTAATAGCACGAATAAAATGAGGAAAGATTCAGAGCAAGAAATTCGTGAACTTCGACTATTTGTTGGTATGGTTGCTGTCATCGAGACAATCTTGACAAGTTTAACATCATTGAACATGACCGGTCATCCGTTTGTACTTGATTATCTTTCACCTAAAACTGAATTTACTTGTATTGCTGGCAATTATCAAGAATTATCGGAATTTAGTTCATCACTTGAAATTTTGCTTACCGATTGGGAAAAAAATTTATGTGCTATGTATCAACAAAATATCGATTTGACTTATTTTACAAATCAACAAATTTGGATGGTTGAGGATTATTTATACAATCAAGCGTCTCCTTCAGATGATCATCTTGGATATCATTTACTCAATTTCATTGGTATTGAACCAAGACAGATTGAAACAAAATTTTTGACAAAAAAAAGCGAACAACCAAATGAACGTCTAAAAAATATTGCTCGAATACTCAGTGCTCAAAGAGCAAAATATACCACAGAAACTCAAGTTAAAAATTTATCGGTAAATAAGGTTTTAGTCGTTCAAACATCATATGAAGGTATCTTACGTGGTATACTTTCTCTATTCAAATTAACCAAAGTACAACCTCAAGTTCATCATATATTCTACTGTTCGGATACAACAAGTTGGGCTGAAATGCGTGCATTCGCTTATCGATGTTTCTTTTCACAAGAAACTTTACATCAATTAATTCGACCTGAACTCTTACCCTCATTGGTTCAAGATCAATTTGCAAGATTTTTATATAAATTAGTTAAACAAGAACCGAAACGGCTCTTTCGTTTAGGCATTGTCACAACAGCATTAACTGCTCATTTGCAATTAATAAACGGTTTGAAAGCATTACAAATTGTTAGCACAATTCAGGATCATGATTTGCTTGATAAAACCGCACTACACGAAATGATTAAAGAGCTGATAAAGGAAAATAGTACTTTGGTCACATCACATATCTCAGGTCTCGGCAAGTCAACATATATACGCGATAAAATTCAACGCAATCATAAAGTTCACATCAAGTTTTCTATTAATGGAAATATCAATGTTGACACACTTGCTGAACGACTACGTACTATCGGAAAAAAACTGACATCAGCCGATGTAGCTCTTCATATAGATATCGGAGCCATTGATAATATTCAACAACTAAATGAACTTCTATATTGTCTCTTACTTTTTCGTAGTTTTCGTTTGGGTCAAGAAGCAGCTTATATACCAGCCAACATACCGATTTATATTGAACTTGATTCATCACCGCAATCAGTCACTGTATATGCTAAGATTATTGTACTTCAATTTTTATCGTGTCATCATATTAAAACTATGAATTTGGAACAGTTAAAACTAGCAAGTATGGCATCAACTCAATTAGTTGCTAATTATCTTAAAGCGATTGACGATAGAACAATCATAACACGAAATATTAGCAAAGGAAGTATAACTCAACTGGATACAAAAGAATGTATAGACCTATTACAAAAACATTTTCTTAAAGAAAAAAACAAAGATTACGTCACATGGACTCAATTATCGATATTTATTTCTGTGTATGAATGTTTATTCGATGGATTTTCTCAATGTGGTCACTTTATTGTTGAAATGATGCAAGAAGTAAACAATAATCAACTACGCATTAACATATTACAAACTCTTCTTCAATCATCGGATCAATTTACATCATTATCTGTTGAATCTGTTCGTAAAAATCAACGATCCACAGACGAAGAACCATTCACATTCAGTGACGCCATTGTGCGATGGGATAAGTCACAACCATTCACTGTTGTTTTTAGTGATTCTCACGATCCACTATTTGTTTACAAAACTGTCGATAGTGTCTCACAATCTCTCAAAGATGAATTCAATACATTCAATGATGTACTAAAACGAAACAAATTATCACAACAAAATCTACTACCTGATTATAGTAAATTAACACATGCAGAATTCTTTGTTAGACTCACTTCACTATCAAAGAAATACTATAGCAAACCGATCTGTCCGAAGTGTTTTACTCAATTTGAAAATAATATTTCTGAATGTACGATTTGTCCAACAAAGGATGCTTTATGTCATCCACATAAAGCCAAAAGTGAGGAGCTGGACAAAATTATTCAAAGAATGGGCGAAAAATTCCAATCGGAATATGTGTTAACGCCTGACAATTATATTAAAATGTTGTTAATCTATTTACGCGTTCTTAGTAATATTCCTGTATTGATTATGGGTGAAACCGGTAAGATTGTTTTTAAGTAGAATTATTTTTGAAGAGTTTGTTTTTATCAAAATAAATATTTGAATGGCTTTGATTAATACTTATTTCTCTTATTTTTATCTGGTTCTAGGATGTGGTAAAACATCATTGATACAATTTTTGTGTCAAAAAATTCTCGATGATGAATTGGTCGTATTTCGTATTCATGCAGGTATTACCAGTGAAAAAATTATTGAAACAATGAATTTTTTTATTGCCAAAGCAAATGAATGTTTAAAAATTAATTCAAATAAACGATTATGGGTATTCTTAGATGAATTCAATACTACACCAAGTATTGGTCTGTTTAAAGAAATTACTTGCGAACGAACATTACTAGGCGAACCGTTACCAAAGAATTTAGTAATATTAGGTGCTTGTAATCCACAACGACGCAAAAATCCGAAAGCAACATTTGATAATGATATAGGCATTAAAAAAGATCGATATGAAACGCAACGATTAACGCATATTGTAGGCAGTGTGTCTTTACTTTACACAGTTGTATCAATTCCAGAAACAATGCTTGAATATGTATGGGATTACGGATATCTCGATCCGGAAACAGAAACAAAATATGTTAGAGCAATGTTGAACTCATGTGAACAACTAAATAGTGATTCGATTTGGTTTGAAAAAACAGCGGTTTTAATAAAAAATTCTCAACAATTCTTTCGTGATCATGAAGATGTAAGTAGCGTATCACTGCGTGACGTGGCACGTTTTTGTCGTCTTTACAACTGGTTTTTAAGATCGATCTGTATTCGTGAAGGAGAAGAACAATTATCAACAAATAGAACCAGTGTACTCAATCGTGCTACTTTGATTGCTCTTTCACTCTGTTATTTCTTCCGTTTGAATGGTCCTACAGAACGTGAATCATACATCAAAGTAGTACAAGAAATACTCACTTCTGATGATAAATATGCTGGTCAGCCATTAGTTGAAACTCTACGAAGCGAACAAAAAAAATTTGTTGATTTGATGGAGCTTCCATCAGGAACAGCCACCAATCGAGCATTAACCGACAATATATTTGTACTAATTGCATGTATCATTAATCGAATTCCTGTGATTCTGTGTGGAAAACCTGGTTGTAGTAAAACATCATCGGTTCAAATTGTCATCAGTAATCTTAAAGGAAAGAAATCGAAACATACATACTTTCAAACGTTACCTGAACTCGTTCCTGTTTCATATCAAGGCTCACAAAATTGCACATCGGATAGTATTGTCAAAGTATTTGAACGAGCTGATAAATATTTGAAAGCAAAAAACGAAACAGAACTTCTACCTGTGATTGTTTTTGATGAAATTGGTCTTGCTGAACTATCTCCACACAATCCATTGAAAGTACTTCATAGTGAACTTGAAGTCGAAACTTGTCGACACGGTTTTGTTGGTTTATCGAATTGGCGTCTTGATGCATCAAAAATGAATCGTGCCCTCTATCTTGCTTGTCCCGATCCTGATGTTACTGATTTACAATTAACAGCAAAAACCATTTTAAAATCAATGACGTCAACTCAAGTTCAAGTTGCACGAATTGATCATGAAATTATTGACAGTCTTACTGCGGCCTATTTTGATTTATACGAACACATTAGAGTGCAACCACAATATAACAATTATTTTGGTTTACGTGATTTTTATTCTTTAATCAAGGGTGTTATTCGTAAATTAACTCGACGGAAAGAAAATGATGATATTTACGAAAAAATTCGACGACAAATAACAGTCAATTTCGACGGTAGTTTTGATGGTTCACATTACATGTGGGAACATTTTTGTCAACATTTAAATAAAATGTATCTATATGAACAATATAAAGCATCACCGACATTCAATCAAATCTTGGATCAATGTATGTCATCACGTACTGGTCGATATTTAATGTTAATTGGTGAAAATGAAAGTGTCATTGATTATGTCGAACAATACATCATCAATAAATTTCAACCACCTCCAGTTCGTACTCTAATCGGTAGTAGTTTTTCAGGTGATTTAGTGGAAGGTATTGCATATACAGAACAATATAATTATCGAGTATTAATGGATATTATTCTTTATGCTGAGACTCCAGTGACATTAGTCATGCGTCGAATGGGTCATCTCTATGATAATCTTTACGATTTATTCAATCAAAGTTTTGCTGTTTCTGGAAATAAACAATATTGTCGTATTCCACTGGGTCCTCTCTATCATCCACGTTGTCTTGTTCATGAAAATTTCTATTGTGTTGTTTTTGTTCGACAACAAGATCTAGTAAAATGTGATCCACCATTTCTCAATCGTTTTGAAAAGCATGTCATTAATATGGAAAGTCTTGTTCATCATCGACATTGGACACTTGCATCAAATTTAATTTCATGGATTACTAAACTCTTACCAACGGATATCAACAAGCAATTTCCACTTCCACAACATTTATTTGTCGATTATAGTGATGATTTTATTTGTAATTTAGTTATTGATGCATGCACATATTTAAAAATTAACATTGAAGATAATCTCGAAGACAATGAAGATGATACAAATGCCGTTATGTCGTATTGTAAGAAAAGATTGATGCATACAAGTTCGTTCGATCTTCCATTGATTATGTCTTTAAAACAAAGTGATGAAAGTCAATCGTTGATTGATCAGTACTATGATTTTCATAAAAATGTGTCCTTTGCAGATTTTACCAAGAATGCCTTGGAACTGAAAATAATCGATAATCAAGTTATATACACTTACACACAACTATATCATACGACTGATAGTATTAAAAATGGTGATTCTATTGAAGAAATCAAATTGAACAATTTCAAAACAGAACTTGAATTAACAAATAAAATTAAAGAACATTATCGTTCAAAGAGTGCTCGTATTTTACTCATTCGTGTAGATTATCATGAAGAACATGAGCATATTCTATTACTCAAACATATTTTACTAAATGAGCATATTAGTGATAGTAATTGCGGCGTTTGGCTTATCTTCCATCTTCAACGAAATTTACTCAATCAAGTTGATAACGACGTCATATTTAATGGTTGGCCCAGTATAATGATTAACAATCTTAACGATAATAAATTTATTCCACAAGATATTCTTTCGAATTCATCGTATCTTGAATTCGTTACAAATCCGACATGCCGCATTTCGGGTAGTTCACTTGATGATCTCATTGGTCATTGTTTAACTAAAATACGCTATACAGTTGCGAATCAGCAAGACAAACATAAAATAAACGAACATCGAAATCGTATTATTGATTCTTTTACACGACCAAAAATAGGAAATGAAAGTGAGAAAAAATTACGTTCAATTGTTGAAGATTGGCTTTCGAAATTGATGCATACAATACCATTTAGCAATTATGGTTCGTATGCTGCAGATTGGCGCTATCATTTATTAGCAACTCCAACTATCATTGGATCATGTCGTTCATTTGATGATGCTTTACATGCAACTATTGTTCTCTTCTATGATAAATATCTTGTTCTTCTTTTTGGACATCTCGAACAATATTCATTCATAGACACTTATTATTTTCTTTCGAATGAAAAAAATAAGACTATTCACGATGATTTGTATCGCATATGGTACGATGCTTTAACATCAATACTAGAAACAGTCGATCGAACAATGATGAATCGGGATGTTATCGAAATTTCACTATTTTTTAATTTATGTTTACCATGTGCAACGATAGAATATGAAATTATTCGTCAGATTCGTGATGTTACAATGAAACGTAGTCAAAATGATGAAAGAATTCAAAGTGATGAATTAATGAATCAAGCGATGAAACAATTAAACGATAAAAGTGTTTATAAAGAAAATATTAAACTTATTTTCAATAATCAAGATTTATTCATACACTATTATCTTGATCAAGTTGCACTTGCTCAGGATGAAGCAAAAGTTTATCAGTTACCAACTTCATTTGTTCAACGTTTACTCACACTAAATTCAACTCGATCGATGATAGATAAACTCAAACATCTCCTTATTGATCATGTCGAATTATTCGAAATCTTGCGAATTTTTGAAATTAGTATGCAACTTGTAGGCGAAGAATTTTTTACAAATGTTTTCAATAAACAATCAATTCAAAATTATGTCTCGAATGAATCTATCACTGGTCATAATGAATTTTACACTTTGATACTAATTGAACAGTCGAATTCATTCGCTTTAATACCACCGAATGCAACGATGGACAACGAAGATGACTTCACATTTGAATGTAATGGTGATCCATGGATAGAAACAAATTTAATGAATTTAATTGAGCTTCTTGTTTCATCGACAACTATTAGTCGTATCGATAATATTGAGCAATTAGTAAATTGTTACAATCGCGTTACACAAAGTATTCTTTCACTCAACTCATATCCAGTAAACAATTTCGAAAAGCTACGTTCATTTGCTAGTCTTGTTCGTTGTATAACGGCTTTATTTCCAGCTGAACAAGCTAAACAAGTTTTTGAGAATGCATGTGGTCTAGGTGGATTCAATGCAACACTTGCAAGTTGTAATGATATTCATAAATTTATCGAATACTTAGGTGATAAGTTCAGCGATAGTGAGCCACCTACAGACAATGTTCTTCTGCATCGACACCGGACATTACTTAAACTCGAAATGGAATTTTTTAAAAATTGGTTACCCGATAATAGTGAACAATATCCTGAAGTACTATCATTGCTGAGCAAGCCGGAGAATGATTTATGGCAATATTCAGCCAAAATTTTGTCGTTCATTGATCACGAAGAAGTACACTTACTTTCAACGATCTTATTAAAAAATGGGCAACTTGAAGAGCTCGATAAGTTCACGTTGCTTGACAAATGCTTGAACAGGACCATTGATGACACATACAAAATTGAACGATTACTGGTGAATCACATTCATATACAGTTGATGCTTCATACAAATGAACATGGTACACCTGAAGAAATTCTCACAAATAGCTACACACAATTTGAAGAGAACGTACAGCAGCTTCAAAACGAACAATCGAATCATAGTACAGTATCAATCAGTTTGATTGCCTGGATTAAATATTATATGGAATTATATGCCGTTGCTTTAAATAATGAGTGTCATGAGGAAATCATGAATAAGATTGATGTATTTCTAACTCGAGATGAATCATCTCTCTCTTCAACACTTAAACTGTTTGTGATCAAGCAAATCTGTGAACTATCTAATGTTAAACTCGATACGTTACGCGAAATATTTACCAATCGTAATGTTGTCTGGGCTCGAACGATACTTGACAAGTCACAAGATCAACAAACGACTGAAGCACAACGTAATCTGATTTTACCAACACCACTTTTCATATGCAACGAAGAATTCAAACGCATCAGCGATATACTTGCATACAAATCTGATATGGAGCATTTGCGACAATTGATTACAGATTGCAAAACGAATCAAGCATCATCCTACTGTTTTCTTGTCTGGTTTATTCACTATTATTCACGTTTTTATACAGCAAATAATACACTGGGAGATGATAAATGGGTTCGATTATTTACACTTGAACTTAGTCAACAGATCCGTATATGTTTCGATGAAGTTGGTTACAAACTACTTATGTCTTTGTGTAAAAACTTTAGTGATACTTCTTTTTTTCGACTTCAACCGAACATGGATATTGCACAAGTTCACCAACGTTTAGTTATTTTAAATATTGCTGTTTACCTTCTGTCATTCAAATCATTTAATCATATTACATATTTTGGATCCTTACTTTTCGATGACAATTGTCAAATGCCAAATAACTATTCAGAACACTTACAATCCTCACTGTGTTTACCTGGTCTTCTCTCAACTGATTCTGCCATTAAACAGATGCTTGATGTAAAAACACGAGTAAAAGAACGTTTAGAAAGAGGTGAGATCTTTCCAGACGCTAAATTCATTTATAAATGCTCAGAAGATTGTCCTTGGACATTTTACTTCGAAGGTTGTGGTCGTCCAGTCTCTCAAAGTAAATGTTTATTGTGTAAAAAGGATATTGGTGCTGCAGGCTATAATAAACTCATTGTTCGCACACCACCACAGATTGCAATGCCTATAGATGCTGGTTTTCAATTCATTGATGATTACATCAAGAAGTATAATGAAAATGATCGTTTTGGATATTATAGCATTACCAATGCTGAGGAGAGTAACATCGGTGAAAAGTCTGAACATCTCAATCGACCGATATCGTTTCGTTTTATGCACATGTTTACTCATGCTACTCTACTTCTTCTGCACGAGTTAGAATTTTTAACAAATGCAACCTTGCCAAATCTAGACTATTTTCAAAAACATTTCGAGAAAGATTATACTCTGATTGGAGAACAATGTGATGATACTGAAAACTGTCATGTATGGCTATTTAAACTGATCAATCACATGCTTGACGAAACATTTTTACTAAAGGGTGTACTTAATCAAAATCAGAAGGTAGTCGAATTAGAAAAGTTGATTGAAGAACGACTGATTTTCGCCCACATTGATTCAGTATCAGCTGAAATTAATGACTATAAACGAACTTTTGCTGAATATCTCCAAAAACAAAGTGAAAGTACACGATTAGAATACTTTGTCGATGAACTCTTTGAAAATGAAGCTAAATATTCAGTATTAACATTTTTCAATGTTACCAATATTTATGCGACAAATCCGATCGAAAAATTTCTCACTAAATTACAAACTATACCATACAGTGAAAAGATCTATCCAATAACAACATTCTTAATGAGACGATTAGAAACATATGAAAATATTCAACATTTATATCCTATTGTCACGTTCACAAATTATCTTATTCATAAATTTAATCATCGTCTAAAACGAAATGATGCTGCTACAACAACAATCGAATATTATTTAACTAACGGACCTGATTGTGAAACAACTTCAAAGCTTTATGAATCATTTCTTGATGCGTGGTATAAGCTCAATTTAACAGAAGTTCGATTTGACTGTCAAACAGCTAAAATTGAGCATGTGCATATAAAAGAAGATTTTGCTAAGAATACAATGATTGCTCTGGTTTTATTGAACGCATCCAAAGATGCAACTAGTATTTTACTGGCAGCATGTTTGAAAACAATAGGTCAGTTACAAAATGAAGTCGTCAATTATTTTCATAATACGATTGGTACTGATCCATCGGGAAGCCGACGAAAGGAACATGTTGTATCGATCCAATCCGTTCGACCTGAACATTTACTTGAAATTGATGCAGGAAAAATCAGTGAACAATTAGTCACTGATTGCTTTATGATTAATTATGAATATGGTAAAAGTCGAGATATTATTTATGATTATGATGAAATTGAATTGGTTTTACGAAATAAAATTAGTAATTTACCTATAATTGACACTGAAAAATTACAATATCTCAATTATCAATTCGAACTTTATGCCGAAAATGCATCATTGATTACCGACGTTCGAAGACGTGTTAAGCAAGAGCCAATAGAACCTAATGAACGAAAAAAACTCAAAGGTCTCATACAGGAAATGGACAATGATGATATTGTTAATTATCTTGGTTCTCTGGATTATGTATTTACTTATTTGAGAGATATAGATATGGATCCATATGTGGAAGTACCAATAATTCAAACATTTGTCGAAAAAAATATTCGTTGGCAGAGTTGTCTTAGTGATAATGTCCGCCAAAAGCGACCGTTTTCTACTATTCATCTGACATATATAATTGATTTATATGAATTATTAGAAGAATGTGTATTTGATCAAGTTTTACGAAACTATGTTAAGCAGGCATGGTGCGAAGAATCATTTTCAGTTGTCGAACGAACACAACTTGTCGAAAAATTTATTGCAACGACATTTGGTAAAAAAGAAATTGCTGCATCTCTGGAGAGCATTGACTGTTGGATTGGTATCCTAAAAAGAGTGATGATTCGTGTTCTTTCAAATGTCAATGTAGATAGTGAAGTACCATTGCAATATTATCTTGAAAGAAAAGATTTATGGACTGGTAATATTACGGATGCAGATATTAATACGTTTGATCTAGATGATACAATTCTTTTATATTATACGTTTGTTATTCTAAAAGGCCTCGAGAAAAAACAAAATTCATTAACCACTGATACTGAAATCGACATCGAACAACAACAAAACATCCAAAAGAAAGAACTCAAAAGTGTTCAGACATCAACATCAAAGGTAACATCATGGATGAATCCCAAAGGAAAGAATGTTAACACACAAGTCAAGGTTATTCAGACATCAGGAACTAAGACAAAAAAACGTATAACATAAACATTTTTTTTCTACTTTGCAACGATTAATATCTTTCTTTTTTCTATAATAATAATAAACTTTATTCACGACTCCTAGAAATCTATTTACATAATCTCGAATACAGAAGGGAGGCCTATAAGATCACAAATCGACCTACTATTTTTTCTCATCCTTTCTTTCGGGAAACTATATAGATCAATAGATTTTGTTACAGCGATCATTTTGATCCTATTTTTGACGTGCCTTTATGACACTTTTACAAGCCATTTTAAGCGTTCTTAGTAGTATTATTTTTCTTCTTTCTTCACAATATTGCGTTCCAGGCCATGTGCCTGTAAATATATGTTACGTGACTTATACTATTTGGAGTAGCGTCCAAATCTTCGCAAATCCACTACACTATAAACAACTATCCATTTTCTAAGGATTTTCTAAGAATATTTGCAAAACAGCCTCGTAATGTTCCAAACTATTGGCAATATATGAGTCAAATACATAGCACCTTAACATAGTATTTCGGAGATATCTTGAGAAAAGCAAAATACCTCATCGCAGTAGCGTATCCAGGGACTGTCAAATGGGCAATTGCTCAACGAATTTAGAAATTTGCCCAGCGTAATTTTTATTAGTAAGTTTTTGCCCATTGAAATTTTACTTTTTCAAAATTTTTTATTTATTTTTGGATTGGACAATAAGTATACTTTTTCTTCTGCTGCAATCACATGTATTCTCTGCTTGTTCTTTCAAGAAAGAGCAGATAACAAAGGCTTTGTGTTGCTATCTGTACGCCTATTTCACAATACAGAGGGTTTCCGATGTTTCTAGACCTGCTCAGACTATAGTTCTTGTTTTCGTACATGAAGAGGTACTATAAAAAAAAACGGAACCAACCTGATTTTTTTTATTTTATTCTTTATTCAATATTTGATACAACTATTTTTTGGACGTAATATAACATTAGAAAAATATGAATATAAAGGTGGATATTGCACAAGTTATCAAAGTATCGAGAGTTGTTAAAAATATAACAAAACACAACATATTTGTCGTTAACATTCGCCACCTATGTGAACATTAGTAACAGACGTATCTGAGTGTGACAACAATTTCTCGGTCTTTTTCAAGCTTAAGTTAATCATTGTTATGCAAAACATCCGAAGAATTGAAGAAAATTGTCTAAAAGATTTCTCCAAATTTGATTATTCTTCGAATCCGGTATAGGCCTAGGACAATTCACAGTTCCAAATCCAGAGGAACCGGTCAAAAGAACTGCCAACACAGTTCTTTTGAAAGGAACTGTTTTATGCCTACCAGTTCTTTGAAAAGAACTGAACTGTACCTAACAGTTCTTTGAAAGGAACTGATATATGTCCAACAAGTCTTTACTAGAAATGGATATGATTTTAGAACTTCTTTATCTCCTATGAATTGTAACATCTTTTATCTGAAATAACCGAGAAGAAAGTCGAAATATATATATATATTAAATTAATATATATGCATTTTAGTAATTTAAAGACTCGTTGGACATAGGTCAAGTTCCTTTCAAAGAACTGGTAGGCACAGATCAGTTCCTATCAGAAGAACCATTACACAGTTTCTAAGATCGGAACTAATATGGAACTGTCCTAGGTCTAATCCGGAATTAAATTACCTAATATTTTTTCCAAAATCTAGAGAAAATTGCCTGTCGAATATCTCGAAACTTGGGTTTTCTCTGAATTCAGAAAAATTTGTGCAACGTATTTCTCAAAAATATCGGAGAGGTTACCTAATAAGTTTTCCAGAGTGGGAGCACATAGGTTTACAAAATCTCCAAAACCACAGAAAGTTCCAGGAGCAAAGAGTGAAACTCCTATTTTCGGTCGGTCATGCCGCTCTCGTATATTTCGATGAAATATTGGAATTGTATACAGAAATGCATCATCATTATCTTGATTTTGGTGTTTGGATTTGAGACATAAATGTTACCAGTGGAAAGATAAACAATAGACTAATATATATTTGACGCGGGTTTAAGATCTGAATTTGATACATATTTAATTCAAAGAACCTCATTTCATTTTTTTCTATCCTTTTTACGTTATCCCTACTCCGTTGAATCAAAAAATAATTTAGCCTATCAATGAAAATCTTGCCCATTTTGCCCATAGTTTTTTTCATACACAATAGAAGTTTGCCCATTGGTCTAAAAATCCTGGATACGTCACTGCCTCATCGTGATTTTTTTTACCATAGACAGAGATAGGTTAGATCTTTGAAATGATACGAATAAGTCAAATGTACAAGATTGGCCATTTTTAAAATTCTATCGATGATATCCAGAGAAAAGTAAAGTATTTAACGGCGAGTGTTTTATAAATTTACAGCTAGACCAAATAATTACAATAATACTGAATATATGGTATTTTTGCTTTGCTAGTTGCTTTTCGAATTAATATTGCTTGTTTATTTATAGAAACACAGTATTGTGGGGATTTTAATTAGATGTGTCATTGTCTCTCTATCATAGGGAATCTTGTAATATTTTTTAGGATTCATAAGATGATCAGGTTGAGATTAAAACTTCGTTCTTGAAGTATGATATAATGAACTTAAATGATTATAATAAGATTCGGGAAATGTACTTTATAGGAACATATTTTGAAGATTGAAAGATTGTATTAACGTTTTGCAAAAAACCGAACATTAATTGTTTCATGAAGAGCAGTACATACTTGTGATATATTTGGCTGAGTGAAATAAAAGTCCTTTGGTACGACAGTGCGATAAATAATACATGGATGCTCATATTTATTTGAATAATATAGGGTTTTTTATGTTCACATAGATCTCATTTTGTTTTTCTTTTGTCTTGATACATTTGTGTTTCAAGTTGTATACGTAATAAACTAATAAAGAACACGTCATTTTCGTTGTACGTGTTGCTATTTTCCGACAAGCATATGATATCATTCCACGTTGGAATTTACTTTTTAAGATTGCATACATTTAAAATTTGTCATTTATTTGTGATGGCATGATTTTTTACCTGCACTCTTTTTTTATTTATAGACATGTATTGTAATTTCGGATTTTTCCTGTTCTGTTCTTGTATATGCATATACACATCACTCATGTATCGTGTGTATAGTCATTCTTTTCTGTTTTTCTTTTGTTATCTTCGCCTCTGTTGTATTCATTATTTCAAATTAACTACAACTCACTTTCACATCCATGCATTCATATACATACTGTATATGAAGACCACAACACTCACAATATAAAGCGTGAATGACTCCAAGATAGAAACATGTGAAGCGTGTTGCTTGTAATGCAGATTTTGGTTCAAATCGAAAACAAGCTGCAGGAAATGGGTTATGGAAACTCTTTCTATCAGCACGATCGTTGAAACGGATTAATAGGGATGATTTAGGGTGTTTTGATTGTCGAATGAAGTATCTAAATCGGTTGAAGAAACTTGAAGAAGATTTTAATCATTTCGATTTATATTCGGAAGTTCATATTAATGAAGTTGGAAACGTAAGCTTTTGTCAATAATGCTTTCGTTTTGACAAATGTGAGTTTTCAATGACATGGAAATTGATCCTAACGATTATAATAATACAGAACGTCAAGTTGAGAATGATGCAAAAATTCACGTGAAATCCGATGTGTCCAAAATTATTATTCCTGTTGAACGTTGCACAAAGTCTCATCGGTGACTCAATAGTTTTTATTTTATTTTGTGAAACACGATCTAAAAGAGAGTGTTGAAATGTTTAGGGGTAGAAATTTGCCCTCCCCCCCACAGACGTGACAGACATCACAGACCGCGATCGACAGGCAGAAGTAGGATCACAGACTTTGAGCGGCAGGCAAAAGAACTGTCAAAGTACTTATTTATCAAATACTTTGATAGAAAGGTACAAGTTCGATTGAATTCTATTCATCGTATCATCTCAGAAAAAATCTTTGTACATTTAAAATATAATATAGCAGATGTCTCTCCCTCTCTCTATATATATTAAATTTATTATAGAAAAGGGCAAGGTTTTCAGGTACTCTGCAGTAAACTTCTTATTAGAGTCAAAACATAGTAAGAATGATGATTAAAGCATGTCTCATATGTAACATGGGATTCATTTTAAATTCAGATCATGATGTGGTTCACCATGAATACATGCTTCTCGAACATAAATTATGGTCCTTCGATCAAAATCCACACAATGTAACATGTTTAATCTAGAGATTATCTTCAAATTCACTTTTTTAAAAATTGTCGCTTTTATTACTATCTTGTATATGTTCTATGCTATTTAACAGACACAATAAAGTTTTTAATACGTATCCTCTATTTGCATCTCATATTGACTATAGAAGAATATCGTACTTCCAAAAGACGATGTATGGTATTGATTCAATTCATTTCGAGTATAACAAGTTTCATCGTGTTTCACATTTTTAATCCCATAGGGATTGCGCTGAAAGCTTTTATATTCTTTCTTCACTTTTGTATGGTTAAGACAATTGAGTGAATAATAGTGTTCGACTCAGATCTGATTGGATCGAATCATAAAAAGCTTACAAATTCCGAACTTCACATAAGGAAAGCAGCAATTTTAGATGAGGTAATGATTTTTTTATTTCAAATATTGATAAAATGTGTATAGATTTATCAAGAAGACTGTCAATGTCTGAGAACAAAAACTTGCTTTGATTGGCTAAGAATTATCGTTCATTTCTAGTCGGATCGAGCCACAGAAAAATTGACTCATATTGGATATTGGTGAATAATAAACTTACGAATAATCGTTGCCCGTATCAGTTGTTCTTGTCGAATAAACATAGTTAATACGAAATTTCACTGTTAATATCATTAGTATCCATTTTTTTGGAACATGTTTTAGAAGTATTGAAATTTCTATCACAAAATGACATGCGATAAATTAATTTTACTACATATTTTTGACAGGATGTTTCCTCATCAGAAAAGAACGGATAATATTTTGTTTCTAAAAAGACAATGATTATTCATCCGAGTCAAGATTAATCAGATGTTTTTTTCTCAAGGTTCTATTTTATATATATATATTATGAATCGTTCTAAATCAACAAGAAAAAATAACGAAGTAATCAAAATATGAATGATGATAGACAATATAAAAGAAATCCATTAAAAGTACTATCATAGCTGGTGACTCGGAAAATATAGTGTTCTTTTTCATAATATGTTTAACTATAATAGTTAAGAGCATTTATGTAATCATGTAAAAAAAAAATCATGATATTAAAATATTAAACAATAACATCAATGTAATAATTTTAAAAACATCGTCAATATCATTATGTTAAGGATTGACTCAGTTTATCTATGTATTACAAGTATGAATACACAGACAGAAGAAAAGAAAACACGTTGAAAACATTTATATTTGTAAGGAATAAATCTATATCATCTAAACAATGTCTACACACAGCTTACTAAATACATCAGTAGGTCTTGCAGACAACAACGAATATATGTAATTGATGACATTGTTAGCTTAACTCTTTGGGGACGGAACTATTTTTCAATTGCAAAATGGTTCTTGCGTCAATTTGTATTTGGCTCAAAATGATTACCTAAAAGCCTTATGCGATGCATTAACCCCTTGGGGACGGTGGTACAAGGATTGTACCACCTATTTTCCGGCAAGGCAAATGTTCTGCATTAAGCTGCTACCACCTATAAGCTAGTAGGTTGTTCCAGCTGCCGTTCCATGCATATCTTTTATGAAATATGATCTAAAAATAGTGTTGCAGTGTATAGGAATAGAAATTTTGATCCCACATCCTGATCCTCAGCGACATGACAAACATTTTATCGGCGAGTCGTCACAGACGTGACAGACATTACTAAGGGACTTTTAGACGGTCGACTTATGTCGATATTAATAGTTTTATTAGATCGATCTTGATCCACATTATAACGCACGAAGATAGGATCAACAATGTCGGATTACTTCACGTGCGATGAGGCTATTTATTGCGATCAAGATAAGCATTTTTATGTAAAATTTCAGTAAAGTTAGAAAAATTAATCAATTCTGTTCTGCAATACCTTCGGTTTTATTCTATCAGCAAAATGAAAGTCGCATATAACAAACTTCTATTCAGTAAAAGTGATGCGGCTTTAGAAGAGGAACAAAAATACACTCCTATGTTGAGAAATACACAAAATTAAATAGAACGTATGGCAAACTTTCAAATTTGTCATATCTTTTCTGTATCTTTTTAAAAGTAAAAATGAGTGGCTCACATCTTTATAATTAACTGTAGAAGGAGAGCATAAGTATTGAAACCAAAAGTTACGTATCCAAAAATTAATTATATATTATATATGCAGTGATGTTTTCCTTTCTAGCGAAGTCATTGTGTCTGTTTTATTATGTTTCTATAATAACGAAAAAAAAAGTGGTTCCTATATATATCACCGTTCGTCAAAGGGCTAATGATAGTTAGATCATGTTTCTTATTTTAATCCTGCAGGGATTCCGCTAGCAGCTTTTTCTTTTTTCTTCGTGTAGTATACATATTTCTAAGATCTTTTCTTTTCTCTCTGCTCTATACACTGACGCTATGATCACTGTTCCTCTTATTTTAATACATCGCAAAAGGCTTTTGTATAATCATTTTGAGCCAAATAGAAGAAATTGACGCAAAAAATATTTTTTAATTGGAAAATAATTCCGTCCCCAAAGGGTTAAGATGAAAATTTTGAGTTGAAAACTATTCTGTTACCTTCTTCTCGACGATATGATGTTCCATGCAAAATTTCATTGCATTTGCTCATATCGTGTCCAAATGCATAAAGAACAGACAGACAAACGAAATTTTTTCTTTATATATAGATAGCACAGGTTCTTCCAGAATGAGATTTATTTCTATACAGATTTCATTATTCTAAACAATCTTGAGGATGAGGATGACACAATCCTCAGCACTCGACCCAGGTGGACTAATCCAAGAGTCGAATCCGATCGAATCCTATATTGGATTCGATAGTCGTATCCACTCGGATCTTTTTTCGGAATCCGAACCACTGGATTCATATTGACTTCCGATAGAGAATCCTGCCGGTTTTAAAACAATCCGACAGAATCCGACGGCTCTGATTCGTCTGAGGTAGTGTTAAAATCACTGCTAAAAAAATTTGTAATAACTGACACTTTTCCGACAGAATCCAACACAATTCCATCACTAGGAATCCTATCGGAATTGTGTACCTGGGTATCTGTACATCGATTATTCAAAATAAAAATATATTCATTCAAAATATGACGAATACATAAAGTAACCGCATACTTGAATTAAACAAAGTTAAATACTTTGCTAATTAACTATCAGTTTACATTAGCATCTGATTATTTTTCTCTGTCTTTTTGGAATTTATGTATTTTTGGTTATTTTTTACTTATGCTTAAAAGTCTGTAATACAAATATTGTTTTTTCAAATTCAATTTGATCAGTTACTGAAAAACAAGAATTGCAAGTAATAGATTAATTTGTATGGTAGATATAGATCAATATGTTTTTCAATTGGTTGATAAAATGTCGTGTGATGCTTTGTATTTAATCTATTATGTTCTATATAATCAAATTGAACATTGAACGAGTGTTCCTGAATTTGAATATTCTAAATTTGAAAGGAGATGTATTACATAATATAATGAAAATAATTTAAAACACAAAAAATATATTTATTCATACGAGTGGAAAAATTAGAAGAGAAACTTTTCGTATCAAAATCTTAGTTAAAAACAAAAGATGAATGAAAAAATAAAATAAAGAATAAGAAAGATTTTGTAAATTGTTTAGATAAAGAATTTGGAGATCTGTTGGAAATTACATACGAAAAAAAGAATAATGAGAATTTAAATGATTTATTATAAGTGAAATTATGATAAATTAATGGCTTGTTAAACTTGCATAATATTTCGTTATTGTTTTTTTTTAAAGTTGAATTTTTATTTCTCATAGTATCAATTGTTATGTCGATGGTATTTTTACAAGTCCTGAAAACATCTTAAATCTGTTGTTCTAACGTAATCATTTGTTTTTATGAACTCAGCAATTATCTTGTTAATAATGTTCTTTACAGCAGTTTCATCTTCATTTTATTTTTTTCATCGCTAAATCTCTTGCATTGTCCGCATCTTGAATGGATTTCAAATCATAATGACCTTTTAATTTCCAATCAATTGTATAATTCTAATTCTATCATGTTCGTTTGATTTGTCATACTCAAAACAATGCTACAATCTTGAATTAATAGTGTCTTATATATACATTCTATTTTGTGTTTAACATGTACATATATAGAGCAGAAATTCCAATATCAAACCCATAAATATTTTCTCTCTATAAAGAAAAGTCTTTCACCATAAAAGAGTAAGATGATACTGTTCTGACGCCAATCTTCCGAATCTCACTAGATAATATATAATAAAATGAGAGACGATACGAATTTAACACTTTTCATAGTTCTTTTTTTGTCATAATTCTCATTATATACAGAATGATTATTCTATTTTGATTGTTTATGAAATTTTCCTAATAATTTACATTGAGGAGAGAATGATGTTCATTCTTCCTGCTCACTGATAAAACAATCCTTATCGTATGTTGTTTTTCTATAACATGGTTTAGTCTGCAGATCAGTTTCGGCCGAACTCAGAAAAAGTGTCATGTGAGCAGCTCTAGTATATATTGCGAGTAATGACTGCATTTCAGGATGAAATAAAATATTCAAAATTTGTTATTCTTGATAGCATCTTCCCAACTTTAAAATCTAATTCAAGTTTAGATCTTTATGTGATTACCCAATGTATTTTGTCTTTTCGTTTATGAACAACTTTTAGACAATTTTTTTAAAATATTAATCATCTTATTATAGAAGATATTTATATGAACAATTCATTCTACAAATGAGATATATTTGTGGAAAAACTAATTAATATTTGTTATTATACGTATAAGATTGAAATTTTATTTTTAAAAGAATGAATCGGTAACACTTGTTTTTGTTATTGTTTTGTGTTTATTTTCAGTCATTGTTGCTGTGATTATAGAATATTGTAAATATCGGTGCGAATAAAAAATGTGAAAAAAGGCCAGGGTCCGCGCACATTATGATGATAGGTAAGACTTTTCTTCAATAGCGCGAGAATTTTACTACCCGAGCATTAAATGTGTCTGCTACATATACATTAAATTGACTATCAACTGCCACTCCATAAGGCATACCCAAAAGTGTTGAATTTGTGCCAGTGACACCAGTGACACCAGCAATCGTTGTACCATTAGTTTGACCAGCTAAGAAAAATTGTATTCGATAATTCAGCGCATCAGCAACATATACATTGCCCAGAGAGTCAAGTGCCACACCTACAGGTGAAGCGAGTAGTGTCGATGTACTACCACTTGTTGCACTGGCACTGCCAGCGACAATTGTCCAACTATTAGCACCTATTACCCAACGAACAATATTGTTGCCCACATAATTAGCAATCACAACGCTGTTTGATGATGAATCAAAACAAATACCAATAGGATAATACAGCTGTGAAGAATTAGTTCCCGGTCCATATCCACCAGCAACCACTGTACCTGACGATGCACCCGATAGATAGCGCATCACACGATGATTGCCATACTCCGATATATAAAGTGTACCCGAACTGGAATCACGTGTGACGCTGTACGGAAAGGCCAATTGATTGTTTGCAGAACCGGATGTGCCTGTAAATATTTTCATTAACAATTATTATGAGAAAAATCTTGACAATTCGATTTTATGTGGTATTATAGAGGGACAGTTACATTCTCCATCTATCAAACTTTTCTTCGTCACTAGAAATTGAAGTGAAACTCACAAAATAATTTATTCACTATAGAGAATATTTACTATTAATCCTTTGGTTACGGGCACGTATATATGCATGTTGAACTGTTGCATATATTATCATCATTGCAATCTGCATTCAGACTCGATGCAGGAGACATACCTCTTTTTCTCTTATTTCGTCACGTTAACGCACCATCATCCTGTGTTTCTTGTTTTCTAAAATGAGAGTTTCTCATCTTCAACCTCATCCTCAGTATTTAAATAAAAACATGAAAAAATCATGCAATTTGAGGATTTTCCAAAACGATCGATATGGTAATCTGTTGAAAGATACACTCAGTCCAAAGATCCAATTGCTTGTTCAGACTATCAGAGATAAGTCTGTGTCCCACTACAAGTTATTTTCCATCTGTAGTTTCAACAATACAGAGACTGGATAAGTACAAGTATAATTACTTTGTACTAGCTTCATGTACTTTGTACTTTACTCAGTAAATTTTTACTTAAGTATTTTGTACTTAGTATTAGTAAAAAGTACAACTGTGCTTAAGTACCAGTATTTCAAGTACGCATGCTAAGTACATTTATTCTTGAGCATAATTCGTTTTTAACACAGTCTTAAATAACATTCAGGTTCAAAACATGCCTTCCTTTGCACCTTAGCAACATCTTTATATAAATTATCACTAGGAATTATGTTTTCATTTCTTATAAAATCAGTATGTATAGAAATGTGTTATTAGAAGGTCAAAAGCGTTTATTAATGT
>JAJEKB010004479.1:0-16656 GCA_022393335.1 Macrotrachela quadricornifera | reverse complement strand
ACATACTTTTAGCCTGTTGGGCCTATTTATATTTGATAGGATTTTTTTAGCCTTGCTAGCTCTACATCTAATCAAATAACATTTTTGTACTTAATTTTTCATGCTGATTCCGAATGTAGTACTTTCAATAAGTTCACGAAATAAATGAAAATGAAATTTGACAATTTCTATAGAAAAAAATAATTCATGGTAAAAATAGCATTTTCTTAGTCATTATAGTTTTTTACGATTTTCTCAGCCAAACAATGATTAAATCGAAATAAAAAGTATATATTCGTGATCAGCTTTTCAAGCTCTATCACATCATATACATATGAACGAGAAAAAAAATTTCACTCCAATTTTGCATTTCCGATACCTTATATAGAAATATATTCCTGTTTTTTCGTTTAATGGAGAAATAAACGAAAATTCTTATCTTTCTATAGCTGAGATACAGAATTACACTCTAATTTCTTCTTGTCTGGTTTGCATATAGAAGAAAACTTTTAAATTTTTCGTTTCACCAACATAGAAAAAGGATTTTTCTCCTGTTTAGCCAGTCTGTGGAAATATGTTTTAATTTTTGTGCGTAGTTGATATTTGGTGGTTAAAATAAGTGCAAAAAAAGTGGAAAATGATTGTAAGTGTTCGAAAAATTTTCTTTGAATTAATTCTTTTTCTTGAATAATGGAATTTACTTAGTATTCTTGAATTAAATAAATTTCATACTAGTTTAAAATATTATTAGTTAATTTTCATTTGAGAAAAACATGATAAATAATTTTTTAAAGATCAGAATAAAAGTGATGAAAAACATCTTTGATTTAATTCTTATGAATGTTAATTTGTTCTTATTTTTCTCAAAAATAACATATGAAAATAACTTATATCATACCCAATTCTTTTTCATCATATGTATAGTCTATTTGGCTGTATTTTTTTAATGATAGATATATTTAAATAAAGAATTTTGAAGATCAACATACAATATTTCATTTTATGAATCATATATTAAAATTATTCATGTGAATTCAATCATCTGACATTATATTCGAAATATTTGATAGAATTTTCATATGAATGTTATTTAAAAAGAAACACAGAAGTTTTTATCATTCATTATTATCAAACGTCCTCTCTTCATGTGTTATTTTATGTCATGATGATTTGATGTGTGCATATAAAAGAACTTATATAGCTTATATTCCAACCATATCTTTTTATATAAATAAATAAATATAGTGTAATTAATCTGGATATATACGATAAAAGCAAAGTATTCATATTATTCAGATAGTTTTCCTTCTATTCGTTTTCTATCCTACATTTAAAATATAGTGGACATAAAATCCTTCAAAAACTTGAATCAATCGTAAACAATTATTCATAACTTTCTTTTTTAATCCATAACGAAAAACGAATGATAGAATCCTGTTTCGTGAATGCTACTGTCAGCGTATGATGCTCACTTCACTACTCCATCATCTAGTTATGTTCAAAAGACACAGCACATCATTATATAGAAAAATAGGAAAAAAAAGGAACAAAAGGAGAGAAGAATGATATCATTCATGCGTGACATTATGTAAGAATAGTGTGCCTATCGGCACATTATCTTCTCGAAATTTAAATACACACGAGTAAAGATCAATAAATTCTGCTCTAAAGTGACAGATTTCATTGGAAAAAGACTGTATGCAAACTGATCAGAATGAATGCAATAATTCAAATTTTCGTCGATCATTTTTACATGGATATTGCTAATCAAAATATCCATTTCAATAAGATAAAGTATTCTGTAGATAATAAAGATTAGTGAGAAGAGATTTATTCTTTTTATTTTATCTACTAGCAGAATGTAAATGTTCAAAATGAAAATGAAAATATATAACGTTGATAATAGTATCGAATGAATAAAAAGTGCGTAGTTGTACATTGATTTAGTTATTACATTTCAAATTCCTATTAAACGTATTTCTATTGTTCTTAAAACATATTGTTGCAATACGATCACATTCACAAAGTTGATGTGTGCATGAACCTGGTTGGTTAATACAATAGGGCAGATTCGTTTTGGAATCCAAATCCCAACTGTAGGTCGACACATATGGCGAGCATGCTAAGAAACTAGGACGATTATCCATAATGACACCATAACAGCTATCATGAACTTTACAACAATGATTAGTTGCATCGACCGCTTTGCCTGAACCGCCGAAACCACACCTAAGTTATTCAGACAAATGCATATGAACAATACAATTGAATATTATTCTCTAAAGATATTACCAACAACCATAACCATTGTATTCTAATGGATTTACGTGTAAGGTTAGCCTAATCATATTGCCAAATTGCACGAAATTCCGATGTCGACCGGGATTTGAATTAGTGGGAACTGCAGTGGCATGATAGACGCTGATCAGGATTAGAAGAATGAGACTGGTTACGTTCAAAGATATCATGAGTAATTGGAAAACTTTATTTCTAGAATATACTACTAGTGGTTACATAGATCAATTTAGTCGTTTCGTTAAAATTGTATTGAATAGTTTGCCGTTTTACTCTGTTTATATACGTACGTTATATAGTGGAAGATAGCGGTCACACTGAAAAAAAAATATGCAATGGACACTACAACAGAAAATTTGAAGGATATGAATGGTATATGATGAATGTATACGGTAATTTTTGTCTCTTTCTTTGTTGATTGGCTGTTGACGTCTTCTGATTAATGCTCAGTTATTTCGTTACTTGTTGAATTTGATCTTTATTTCAACAATAACTTTCTCATATAAATTTTCCCCGGCTATTTATCCTTCCTGATCTTGTCAAAAGAATGGTATAATCGAAGGGCAATATTATTGAAGGATGATTTCATTGAAAGGTAATATTATCAAATAATGGTATAATCGAAAGGCGATGTCATGTAAGAATGATACCTCGCAATAGTGATATCATGTAACGTTGGTGTACTTATCAACACAGAGATAAATAGATGATTGGTAGCGAAGAGGCTACACAATCCAGAGACAACAATTGACACAAAGAATAAGTAGCAAAACGTACCGAAAACGAGCAACGAAATAATAATGAGACGTTACAAAGATTTTCTTCTCTTTCAGGTTTGTCCACGAAAGGAGAGTACAGGATGATTGTTACTTTTCAAGAGACAAACGTCTGAAACGCAATTAACCAAAATGATATTTTGATAATAAAGTTTTCATCATTGATGCACTTTTCATCGATTACTTTATAATGGCAAAACGAACTACAAATTAACATTGATTATGTATCGGAAAAATTTAAAGTTATTAATAAATTCTATTAAATGCTGCAATTCGTTTACACGTATCTTTATTTGATAAAATTTCAAAGAATTTGAAAATCATTCGTGTCAATCCTAGTCAATTTTTGAGAAACCCCGAATGGATCTTCTAGGTTCTTGAATCGCGAAAATTTTTGCAAGTAATTGTTAAAATATTTTTCTGATTTAAGAGTATAGGAATCCTATCAGGATTTATTCAAGATCCTATTAAGGATTCCCTCAAGATTATAAGTGAAGATTTTATCATGTTCTTGTTGGGATCTAGACTGAATTTTTGTATCAGAATCTTGTTAGAAGTGTTGATCACATCAGAAGAGAATCTTGGCAAGAAAATAACAAGACCAGTCAGAATACGAAACAGACTATTTCTATAAAGCTTACAAGACAAAGTCAATCATCAATCTAACGATAACAGGTGGAGTTGAAAATCAATATTTTTTTTTATATTTTAGCGTTTAATGTCTATTTGTTTTCTAGATGAAGTCTTTTTAAATTTATTAAATTAATTTTTTTTATAGATTCTTTTTGTATTTTATAAAATTATTCTGTATACTTATATCACACGATGCGTTATAGCGATTTTCTGGAAAACGCTATAACGCAGCAAATCTTTAGTTTGTCTTTATTTGTTGGAGCAGCTATTTTCATAAGGTTTCATAGAGAACTACACAGACTATTTTTTGAAAAAAGATCAAGAAGATACGTCACAATGCGATATAGATACTCGCAAAATATGGAGAAACCTGTTTATTCTGGTTCACCCGTTATAGTACAAAATATTATCTGGTGATGAAGAAAATATTATCTGGTGATGAAGAAAATATGATCTGAATTTTGTCAAATCGAATATAACCATTACATAGATTAAAGAGTAATATTGAATCAGTAACAGAAAACTGATATTACCAAATTAACGATCAAGTATATGTTTGCTCACGACAATTAAGTGTGTAAAGCTCATTATCCAAATAGAGCAGCCAATTACTCGTCATTTTTGATTGTGAAATGCTTTCTCATGAACAAAAGAAGTGTTCTTCTGTTGTCGACTTTCAAGAATGATGACTCAGCATAATCACACTCTTACATTTCTGTCTCTGTTGCATGAAACGACCAGATCTGTGACTCTATGCATTTTTTTTTGAGAGATTAAATAAATCGACATCTTTAGGAAAAAAACAATACAGATGTTCAAGTTTTACATGTCAAACAAAATGTATTCCACATGCATAATTATAAACAAATAAATTATAGATTAAAGTGTACATCATTCAGCTTCATTATCACTGAAGGAGTTAAAGTCTAGTTGACTTGTTCGAATGTTTGCGTTTAGTGAATGAACCAAGAATAGCTTCGTCGAAAACATCCCTTAGGCCTTTTTGTGTGAGTGCACTACATTCCAAATATTTGATAGCTTTAAGTTTTTTGGCCATCTTTTTGCCTTTAGTAAAAGTGATCGGCTTCTGTTGGTTCTTCTGAAGATTTTCTATTGTTTGTGGGTCGTCGCGCAAATCAATTTTGGTACCAACAAGAATGAAGGGTACTTCGGGACAATGATCAAAAACTTCTTTGATCCATTTCTCACGAACATTAGTCAGAGAGTCATGCGAAACCGTCGAGAAGCAGATGATAAAGATATTTGCCATTTTATAAGCGATGGGTCGCAGACGATCGTAGTCATCCATGCCACCCGTATCAAAGAGATTAAGAGTATAGGATTTGTCACTGATCTTAACTGTCATTGCATAATCATCAAAGACAGTGGGTTTATATTGTGTGGAAAATTGATTGGTTGCATAGGAAATAAGAAGAGAAGTCTTTCCAACAGCTTTGTCACCGACGATAACACATTTAATTGTATTCATCCTCGTCGATATTTCTCTCAGTGTATAATATATACGATGTATAATAATATACTGATGTTTTTTAGAATCTCTCGTGCGAATAAAAAAAGATAAGGAGAGAAGAGAGATTGTTTCAACATAAGTTATAATATCGTGTAGCAACATGTATACAAAGAAGAAGAAGAAGAGAACGTTACATGACTCCTACATAATGCAACATCATATGATCTCGATGATGTCACAAAAAGAGAGATGATGACGCGTTTTTCTTGAAACTGTTAAATATTCATTTTTTCATCTATTTTTTTATCTCTGAAAGAGTTCTATCAAATGATAATTCTATTCCTGCATTATATTAATGTTACAGTTAAAGATTAACTTCAATAGGAAGCTTTCTACATGCACATGTTGAGTTGTAAAGTACTTCTACACTTATTTTATTTTTTTGATTGACTAAACGTGAAAAAGTCATGAAGCTACGTGTTTTGAAAATTAAATATCCTATGCGAAGATCAGTAAGTGTAAGCCAATTGAAATTGAATTGTGAAAGTCTATAAAACAGTAAAGACCAATACTATCCCATCTATCGCTTAAAAGTTAAGTTTTTGTCTGTATAACATATTTATTCTTTATTTGATTTTGATTCACAGAATATACAAAAATCTATACATTTTTGTATTCAAAAGGTCATTGTAAGACAATGCAAAAAATACAAGAACATACCAATAAAAGCGGTGTGTTCATAGACAGCGATTGTCTAGTACTATTTCTCGATATTGCACTGGAAAGAAACGATAATATCTTATATGCTGATGTATCTATGACTATGAATACTTTTGTCGTAGCAATTGTTGTTGTAGCTGACGTGAATTTTGACATATTTGAAAATGAACATCAGTATTAATGATGATTTGTCATAAATCTTAGTCAAATGCATGAATAACATGAGATTTCTATTTTTATTGATGAATAATAGAAATCACATGATGAATGTTAAATACAGATGTGAACAAACAGACTGAAAGAAACAGACTTGTGTTCGTTAGTCTCGTTGGATCAACACGATTTAGTAACATTCACTGATATGCTTCAGACGTTGATTGTTGAAAAATTAGTGCTGAAATCAATAAACTCTGTAGCATTTTTATTTGAGTCATTCCGCCAAATATCGAAGAGAATATTTTTCATTGAAAAAAGATTGTAAATGTGATAAGATAGTCCGCACATTTATTGAATTGTAATCAGTATTAGGTACGACGACAAGACGTTTCTTATTCATATGAGTCAGTGAATCAAATAACATTTGACAATGGTAACAAGAAATCAAATCATCACGTTGCTCATAAATAAACAGTGTTGAACATTTAATACATTTCGTGGCTTGAAAATTATCACATTGTAGACAATTAACAGACACGGAGACGATAACAAACTTTTCCTGAACCAAATGTGATAAAGATGTAAAAGGTAACTGCAAAATGAGTCTATCGATTAATCCGGTAGAAACTGTAGGACATGCGGGATTAATTCCTATGGAATGTTCATACTCTAGTCTCGATCTTGTTCATTCCTTGAAAAATCCTGGAAAGGTCGTTCAGGAACCTGAATCATAAGGATCTATGTCAAGTTTTTATGCAGGATCCTGTTTTCAGGATTTATTCAAGATTATAAAAGGAATATAATAGTAGAGAAAAACGTTTTAAGAAAAAGAAACTCTTTTCTACAAGTTTTTCTTGCAAACACCCTTATGCAATAGCGACATAAACTAGTAAACTTTTCTCTAAATCACTTTGGTAGAAAAATTGTCTATAGAAGTGAAACATCTTGAACGTACGTTTCATGACCTAAACTGAAAAGATAATCACGTGCAAAACCAGTAAAAAAGTAACTGACAGCCACATATTACATTGAAATCGCTGTTTCGAAAATCAGAATGAAACAGGAACGATAGAATTCGAACATCAAATTGTGTTACTGAACAAATTATGTATAAATGTTGTCAATTAGAGTACGAATTGGTTTCATTAAATTATATACTTCATATATAAAAAAATTTCTTTTTCAATTCTTTATATTTATAATTAAATTTTGGTTTTCTTCAGTATAGATTTTCATCAGTAAAGCTAAGAATAATGTCTGTTAATTCTGATAAAGTAAATTCAAAAACAAAAATGGTACCAATAGCTCTCACACAGTCTTAATTCTTTCAAATAATTTTGCTATCTAAACGAGGCCATACTTTAGAAACAAGATCATTTACAACGAATATTGACTTTCCATTATATATGGATCAATATTTCACTTATAGTTACATAAGTGATTACCAAATTCTTATTTTTTGTACATATAAATAAAGATACTCTTCAAAAGAGAATTTAAAATCGTTTGTTTTTGTTAATTTATTTAAATAAGTGCTCCCTATCGTAAATAAAAATTCTCTTTTCCAGAATTTAAAAGTAAAAAAATATGAGTATCAGTATCAACGATAAAGTTTTCCAGCTTTTCCCTTCTCCACTTCTTACAAACATTAACGATTTAATTTAAGAAAAAACAGTATTCGCACGTCTACATGGTTGAAAAATTTTCCAAGTCCTTCTCGAAAGTCATATAGCTTTAATTCGTTGTTCAATGTTTTATACTGTTTGGTCAGAATTTTGATGCAGAAAAATAGAAATATTCTACATATAACAATGATAAAAACTCATGCATCGATTTGCCATAACTAGTGTATGATCAACATAAATTGACAGTTATTGTAAATACCATACAATTACAACAGTCGTATATGAAAGCTAAATAAATGGTAAGAAGAATAATAATGTTAAATAAAACAAAATTCCAAAATGAAAATTAACGAGTGAGTAGTACCAATGCAAAATTAAATTGGACGCTTGTATAAAAAAGAAACCTTAAATCGTGTTGAAAATACTCAAAGAGACAAAATTTTTTTCTAATCGCAGCTTATATTGATAAATAGCTTTAGTTTGCTAAAGATTCTTTCTTTTATGTTAATTTACTAAAGACAAAACACATGTGAGTTTTACTATATAACTCCGAAAGGCCTGCGCTAACCAGCTTTTTTCAGGTCATAAAATAACATTGACATTATGTGTTTTATTTTTTATGCAAATTTGTGTTGATATTTAATCTAGATTTGGAACCGGATTGACCGGTCCCAACTCTGATTTAATCAAATGATAGTGTGTACGAAAAGTCTTTATTTTTATCTATATAAAAATGATTTTTTCGTTGTAAACAGAAAAACAAATCTGTTTTCATTTACTTGATAATATATCATGATTGAAATATGAAGAAAAAAATTAATATTGAAAAATCAACAAAAAAAAAAAATACAATCGATCAGATCCAGTGTTATCAAGTAGGCTCCTTGAGATTCGATTTTTGCGGAGTAATGGTATTGATCTCAATCGGCGCAATACCAAGTTCTTTAAGAATATCGCTAGCCGGTCGATTGGATAAATTGGAAAATGACTGAACATGTTGTTGAAATTGTATTAGTTGAGCAGATCTAGCCATTTTTGGTTGTTTCTTAATTGCTCGTTCCTTACGACATTCTCGACAAAGAACAACAATGAAAACAAGCATAGCAATGATTAAAACTGTGATTCCACCATAAACATAGTGCGAGGCTTTAGCTACGAGAAAGACATCTTTAGAACTCATTATCAAGTTGTGTATTCGAAATGGTCGATCTAAAATGAAGAGATAGATTGTAAAAATTCAAGTATTGATTATGCTTTTGAATTTTATATGATTAGAATGAGTCTAGATCCTGGTTAATTATTTTGATGATTTAAAATACTTTCATTCGCACGACTGGAATTGTAAAATCACTTCGTTCAATGGCACGATTTCTTTCAACATAATTTCTCCTGTGCCAAAAAGTGACATAGTAAGTTTTGTTTCAAAGTAGTCAGATTATCAAAAGTACTACATCGTAAATTCATCTCATGGCATTGCTATTTTTCGAGTCTCATTTAAGGATTTCTGTCCAAACTTCAACTAGAAGAAATATTACTGACTTTTCGTTTTACATTTGTCAACATTTTTTTTACTGGAACGACCACGCTCTTTTCAAATATCGTTTGGACACATAAGATAGAGAGTTCCTAACGGGATAATACAACCATCTTGTCCTAAGGCAATTGTACTTTTCTGTTCACATCTAAAAACAATTCAATGTTTTCGTTTAAAACCACTTACATCAAGACATTTGAAATAGGAATATCAGTAATTTTTTATAGTAACTTTTATGGAAAAATTTAAATCTTTTTTCAAAAATTTCACTCATCAAATATGAAACTATTTTGATGGAGTTCTACATGATTTACACTATATAGTTGTTTATTGATTCGCACACACTCAAATAATCCGTAGTTATACGAATAAAAAGAAGGGTTAGAAAAAATCTTTAAGTGAAATCAATTTTACACAAAAACAGCTATATATAACAAGTTTTGGTACGGAGTCATTCATGAATCAATATTAATAATCTGGAAAAAGTGGTAAATTCTTGATAAATTACGAATGAAAAATGTACTTAAGACGAAACGCTATTATTTCATAATGTGTCAGTATGAAAGTTAAACCCTTAAAAAGAAAAACTAGGGCATGAGACCTAGCGAAGTTCAATTAACTCAAACAACCCTTAACACATTCCAACAAATCAGTACCGTATTGTTGTGTAATATGAAGCAAACTAGTTTATATCCTCAGATGATTATTTCGTCAATATCATATCATTATAAGATCTGCAAAATCCAATAGACCAAGTTAAAACTGAGGTTTACGTACGCACTTTCGAGAAATTTTAAAAATTTTACTCACCATGTGTCGATAGAACTATTTCACATCATGACTACTTATAAAGGAGTGAAGTGGATAGCATAAGAAAAATGTGAAGAAACAAGAAATAGACAGTTACACAGAATAAAGAATAAATACATCAATAATTAAGTAAATAAATATTTTTAATATATCTTTTACTGTTGAATGTCTCTTGACAAAGAATACGAGTAGCTAAATGAATACATCAATGAAAATATTCAAAAAATCGAATGATGTCGAAAGAGAACAAGGAGATAAAACAGAAATTTAAAGCAACTAAAATAAATAAATAAAAAGAGATAAGAATATTTAATTTTTTACTTCAATTTTGACAGATAAAACAATAGAATAGAATCAATGTCAGATGTTGATCAAAAGCAATGCAGTTTAAACCTTTCGTCAGTATATTGTTAAGTGGCAACATTATATATTCATCACTTCTTTCTCTTTCTCTATATCATTGTTGTGACGTCAGTATATATATATGTATATTCCATCTATATCTTCTTTCGTTCTCTCACTCTCATGACGTCATGTATATTCGTTCATCAGGTCATCTTACCATCACGTCATATTAGTTCTTCTAGTCTTTTCTTGTGAATCTTATTCGACATCTATATATAGCTGTTCATTTGTACAATAAAATATATTCATACATTTGTGATATAATCGAAAAGAACTCTCTTATCTGATAATATTACTGGTTAGTGGTTCGACTACCTTACAATATACTAACCATCTCTATTCATGTTACTCGCTCCTATTTTCATACTTTGTTCGACTCTCGGCCAACTGAATATAATGCATTGTTTAGTTGTATTAACTTTGTAGTCTGTTAGTTATTAAAGATTGTAACTTACTTGATATGCATGAGTAGGTTCTGTTAAGAAGTTTTCAGGGGCATTCATTCAAGATGAAAACGTGAAACACGATGAATCTTTCGCACTCGTCACATTGTGCTAAAGAAAACACTTTTTCAAACGGTTTTTTTTGGGTAAATCTAGCGATAGTCAGCTCCTGTTAGTTTAATCTGATAACTATTATTTTTCTCTTTGTCTGTCATTGTTTGTTTCTATTTTACTTATTTAGATCGACTCCTCTTTTTTTTTGTGATAATTTTAACAACACAGCTGTAAAGAATCTTCATGTTATAAGTGATTAAAAAATATGGTTAACACAAAATTTGATATTTCAATGCTCTTTCCATCAGGACATAATGATTATGCAGGACCTACTGTAGCAGTTTGGAGTTTAATAGTTTTCAATATAGTGGGAACATTGCGTGGTGTTATTCATACATTTTTTCATGATAGTCGTGCACATTCATTTGCAACAATGGATCTAAATGTGAGTGGAGGAAAGAATATTGTCGCAATACTTGCCCATTGGGGTGGTCTCTAACTAATTATGTCGTGTATTATTTGGATGGTACTTTGGCGTTATCGAGAATTTATTCCTCTTATGATAGCCGAAGTTGTCGCCGAACAAATTATGCGTATTATAGTTAATCGCATAAAACCTGTTATTACTGCACGCACTCCACCAGGTCGACCGATAACAGGCATTGTACTATTGCTCGCTGCAATCATGTTGATTGTGTCTCTTATGCGTAATGAAGCGTAATTTTTATAATTTTTCAACTGAACAAATTTTTTTCATTACTCTTTTGAATTATTTTTTTTTCTGTATATGATCCAGTGCTGAGTTTATACATTTATCAATCCATTTATGTAAACTAAGTATATGTACAACCATCAATGTCATTAGCAAAAGAATCATGAATGTAGTCCGCAGAGCTTTGCGCAGTAAGGATGGTCAGTTCAATTCTTATGTATGAGGGTGTGGGTGGGTGTGAGGGCAAGTAATATAAACTACGCGATAAAAAATTCTTGCTCTGAGAAACACAATCCACGTTGTAAATGTATTGGGAAACTCTTTATACTTTTGGACCGTGTGAAATCTTGTCAAAAAGTCTGTTTTTGTTTCTGCGCTCTCGGAAACCTTTAATTTTGACACCTGTGAGATATTCTAGAAGCCTTTTCACTATTGTAGCCAACCCATTTAGTATATGCGGAAACGACTATTGAAAGAAAATCTGATTGGGAACCGATACGAATATGTGGAGATATTTTTTTAGTTTTCAAAGCTTTTCTATAAAAACTTAAGCAAAAGTTCTATGGAAGTCAGACGTCGACAATAGAGCAATATTCGAAAATCACTTGCTTATTTCACATGTTGCAGATGGTGGTATCTTCTTCATCGGTTGATGATAGATGAAAATCATCAAAATCGATTGCTAATCTCGATTCCGAGTCGTTGAAAATTTCGTCGATTTCGATCTTATTGATCTTCTTTTTTCTTGAAGTTGCTATATGTAGAATGAAACCGAAGAAGCGCGAACCATAAGCTCTCAAATCATCTGAGTTTATTTTTTTTAATCAATTTCTCTTTATAACGATCTAGGACTATATATATGGGGCAATTACAGGAGAGGAAAATTTCTTATTTCGAAAGATTCCATAAATGCCGAACACGGCGGAAAAAATCCATAAGACTAATTGAAAGTAAAAGTCCAGCACATTTACATATAAGATAGAATGGAAAAATCTATGAGGTATAAATGAGAATAAGAAAAAAGAAGATACTGATCATAACACGAACGTTTAAAACAGCATCCACAACATTTAGTTCGAAGAAACGCGAGAAAAAACTCGGATTCTTACGCATAAGACCATATGGAACCTCAATGACACTTTAAAATGCTACCGATCCCGAAAGGGTTAAACATTGTTTGACATGAGTTGTTTTTTTTAGAAAAGATGACATTATTGGTGACAAAATGTTTCACTTTATTAATTTTGATAAGCTGCAGTAGCTTAAGCATAGTATTTGTAGTTCCTAACGAAAAACATTGTAACTTTGTCTCCTTAATTTAAATTTTCCTACACGGACACACTACATCAAAAAAGATATTTTCCTAAATGCACTTCTCTAAGCAATGAAAAAGCGATTTTTGTCGAAACCAATTGGATTGAATATCCTGAGTGTATTTCCAAAGACGTACAAACTTGTAAATGTGAAAATGCCTTGATTATTTATTTTAATTAAATTAGAAAACTTATAGCAGTATAACAAGTCAAGTTTCTCTTTTTATTAATTTAATCCAGACTTCTGTGGGTGTAATCGTTGTTCGATCAACTATCTTGAATTTACTTTCGAGATGTTCACCAGGTAGAATGGAATAGTCACGTAGTAGTCTTGTTAAACAAATCTTCATTTCGGTTAAAGCAAAACGCATACCAACGCACTGTCGTGGACCTGCTCCGAATGGTAAGTAAGCCATTGGATGGCGTGTTGTCTGATGTCGTTCGGGCACGAATTGGTATGGATCATCTGGACCCCACAACTCAGGATCAAAATGGATCGAATAGATGTCAGGAAATACGGCCGAATCTTTAACAGATAGAAAGTATTCGTAAGATCTATATACAACTATGGGCAGTATATGCCTTTACAAAACAATTCAAAGGAAAAACGTATAATTGATCTAATAGTATGAACGAAACATTTATGAACTATATCCGTACAATCTGAATAGTGCAATATTCATAATAGAGATATTTACCTTTTTCAATATTGATTCCTTGTATGATCGTATCTTGAGTGGCACGCCTTTGACAAGCAGAATTTCCAATCGGATACATTCTTAAAACTTCAGAGATGAATAGATCCATGTAGGACATCTGTCCAACGATATCATAGTCAGGATATTTCTTCGCTTCATCATCATCATCATCGTTATTGTCATCAGCACAAATTGGAAGTTGATCAATTTCAGCTTGAAGTTTTTGGTGAATGTCTGGGTGTCTGGCAAGTTCATATGTAGCATATGCTAAAGCAGCCGATGTTGTTTCATATCCCGCGATTAGGAAGACAAAGATGTTGGCAGCTACTTCATCTTGCGTCAGCGAATGGTTTGCTTTGCTATCATCTGTCGTATTCTATAGAGAGAAAGTTCTTTTAACTGTTTTAATAACTTGCTAAACATTATTCAATCCTAACTAAAGAAAAAAAAATCGAATATCGAACATTGAACAAATGAAGAATGTCTTTTATACGTATTTCGTAATCTTCTTATAGATCATACGATCACAATGACGGTCTTGAATGTTGTCTACTATTTGTCTTTTCTACTTATAGTGTCAATATTACTTTAAGGAAAATGAGACAACTGACGACAGATCTGGATACTTTAAGAAAATATAAAGCCCTGACACTAGTTGAAGAATTTTATTGAATCTGGAAAGATAAATAGTCAGATGATTTTTTTACACATAGTAGAATATGGTTGACTGTCCACTCGGAATCAATAAATCATTGTATAGCAGCTATTTCTCATGATTCACATATTCATCACTTAACGATCTATCAATATTAACATGATTTAAAGAAACTAGTTGTAAATTCACAATATACTTACAGTAATTTTCTTTTTGATAGCTGCTTGAAGCATTAGATGCATGAAATCGACACGTGAGTTATGCGTCTGCTGACGACGCTTGACAATTTCGAGTGCTCGATTGAGTAACCACATAATCGGTATTTCGTTTAACTGTATTGTTGATGATATCAGAGGTAAAAGTCGCTTATTAATAAACGTTAATCCATTGTTATAGATAGAAAAGAATCTAGCAAGAAAAGAACTAAATGTAGGCACAACTTGAGTACACTTGAATAAGAAGAACTCGTAATAGGGTGTGCCTGCAAAGAGTTCTTCTGATTTTTTGAAATAAATATTGTTCGGATTATTTTGCACATCAGTATCAATTCCAAATGCACAACGATCTAAAAGTCAAGTACAAAGATGTTTACAGTTTTTTTTATAAAATCCTACAAAGTTTTTTCAACTTTTTTTTACATTGAAACTAAGACTAATTACTATATATCTTTATTCAATACCCTGTGACAAAGAGGCACGACAACATATACTTACAAATAACATCCATTGCCATTCGTTTATAATGCAAATAGATATCGAATTCGTCACCATTTTCACCGTGACCGAGCAGGTTTTTCATGAAATCAGTAATACATCCATTGATAAGGGGACTCATTGCTTTAAGTTTTCCTACACTGAACGTAGGATTGATCACTTGGCGTTGACGATGCCATGTGGCACCAGTAGTAAGAAACAGGTTAGGCATTATGTCATCCAGTATATTAGCTTTTCGTGCATTGAATACAGAAGAGTGTTTGACATAAACATCTTGTATAAAATCAGGATCACTCACTACAAACATGGGATTAGTTCCTTCGTAGATTCCATAAATCTTGCCATACTGCTTTGTCCAACTTTCAACCTGACGATGGCGATATGGGGCATTCCAAAGTGTTCTAAGATGACCAAAGAAAAATTGAAAGGGCGGCGTACGAATACCACGCTGATTAAAATATTGATAACGCTGTTGGAGTAGAAAGAGATAATAAGTCAAAAGAATAATAATTGCAAAAACCAGGAGAAGACTTATAAACAACATCCTATGCCTTCTCTTTTTTAATTGAATAAGACAACAATATCGATAGTAAAAGTGCGTCAATATGTGCTTTCGCCTATTTTTGCTTTTTCATATACGTTCGTGATGTGCAGTTGTTTTGTTCGTTCTGTATTGAAAAATAGCAAGTATGATTGATCGTGAGAGAGCATACTTGGAAAGAAAAAAAAAAAACTTTTGTATTTATCATGCACATTGATGGTATAATTCACACTTACATTCACCTTGATTATTCTTTTTAGCAAGAGATATAAATAAATCGTCTGCATTGCTCTCTCTTTCTAAATCGGAGACCAGCATACAGTAAAGCGTTTTTTTCACCCTGCTGTACTCTTAAGATAAGACTTTGTAGAACAAGGCATCTTGATGAATTGATGAACTTATTGCACGTTTGTTAACATGATAGATAAACTGCGACAAATTGCAAGTATTTTCTTATCTTTAGTACACATTCTTTATTCATAACCACTTTACAATGAATTTTTTTCTATCAAAAATTGGTTCTTTTTATTAGTTTATTACATCTACCGTAGTTTATGGAATGTGAGTGTCCGCCAAAATAACATCTCTACCCTAATATACTCTCACCTTTTCAACCGATTTTATATATATACTTGAACAGTATAAAGTGATCGTCATAAATATTGTATATGATATTCATATTAAAAATATGGCGGAAGCTGAAAAAAAAACAAGCATTGATTATCAAAAACAGCAAATAGATATAACTGATCTTAATTAAGAAGGATAAAATGGAACAAGGCGATGAACATATCAGGAGGCTAAAAAAACCTGTTAGTGAGTTACAGAGGATAAGCGTAGGTAAATGACAGATGTATCTCATTGAATTGAAAATATTTGTGTGAAAAAATCGTCTAAAACGAAAATTGAATATGATAACTTTAGAACTTGTTCATTTGTGCTTGAAACTTAAAGCTTTTTCGATGGAATGAAAACATGTGGAACCTTTGAACATAGAGAATAGTCTAAAAATCGAAACTGGCTCGTTGCAACTCAGACATTGATAGATGATTTTGCCGATAGGTACACAGATCTTATATTAGCGTGTCCGGAAAGTTCGTAGAACTCATATACAGGGTTGGAA
>JAJEKB010004412.1:0-11070 GCA_022393335.1 Macrotrachela quadricornifera | reverse complement strand
TTTTTTTTTCATTTTTATTTCTATTTATAATTATATGAGCATATTTTGAATCTGGTAATTTAATCTAAAACATAATAAAAGAAATATATATATATATACATTTTTTATTTAAGTTTATATTATTACTAAAAAATGGTGTAAAATTTTATTATTAAGTTTTTTTGAACTATATTTAATTGGTTCTAATTGATATGTTGTTGTTATATTTGGAATACGAGCATTCATTTTTCTTTGTAATATTGTTTTATACTTAAAAATAGAATTAATTATATAAATAAAATAAAATAAAATAAAATAAATTATTATTTACATCATTAAATAATTTTTTTTGATGATTATCAGGTAATTTCCAAGGAAGTTTTTTAGATTTTTTTCTAAAGAAAAAAGAAAAATATAGAATATAATTTATGATATAGATAATAATTTACTTTTTTTTGCTTGATTTCTTTTTTTTCTTTTTATCAATTTTTGAAGCGATAACAGTTTTAGCTACAGGAGTTTTAGCATTTGTAATAACTTTAGTTATTACTGGTGCAGTTGTTGTTGTTGTCGTCGTCATCATCGTTGTTGTTTTTACAGATTTACCAGATGTTAATAAAGTGTTCACTATTATGATAAATATCATAATAAAAAAACATAATGATGACAACTGCATATTAGAAAATATTGATACTCCTGTTTATTTTTGTTATTTAGTAAATGGAAAAAATAACTGTACAAGTTTTTTTCTTAGAAAATATGTTTATGGATGTATGTATGAGAAAAAGATAAGTTAGATAAAAATAAAGCATTTTCTTATCCGAAGAATAGCATTGAAGCAGACCATGAGAGTTATTCATAGCATGATTTCTACATCTTCCAGAACAAGATATTATTATATGTGTAAATTTATATATATAACTATTCATGTTTTGTATAATTTAGCATTAATGACAAAAGTCATTTATCATCAGAAGATCTTAATATGAAATACGAAAATTAATAATAATAATGGAGAGAAATTTTAAAAGCAAATTCCTTTTCTCTCTTCTTTTTTTTTGTCTTACTAAATATTAAAAGAACATAGATTTGAGATTATATTTTCATATTTTTCTTCAAAAGCAAAATGCAATTACGATAATAGGATATATTCAGCCTATAAATTGTGTCGGCTGTCTAAGTGATTGTATGGAATATAGAATATCATTCTCTATCTAGTGACACCATTTTTAAAAGGAATTATTATTTTTAATAAATAATGATCAATAACTACAAATATAATAGTCGTTATTTTCATATAAAGATATTTGGCTAACGTGTTTTTTATTCAATGTACAATGTTATCAATATATATTTTATGCATCGTTAATAAAACTAATATGGTATCTAGATGGTAAAGATTACAAATCATTGAAATAATATCTTTTCAAATTATGGAACGTTAATTTCATTTTTATGTAAAAAAAGAAAAAGTACTTATCTTTTCTCTTTGCTAGTTTGTACAGATTTTATTCTTAATAACCTTGAACTATAGAAAACAAATGTATAGAAGTATTATACTTTCCAAATTTCGAAATGATGACAATTCATCTTATAGATAGAATCATTAAAAAACAATGGATCAATGTCATGATCTAGCTGTTCTTTGTAATATATAAAACATTTTCATTAACAAAAGACAGCTGTTTTGCAAGAACTATGATCGATTTTCTTTTCATTAGCTAATTAATTTAAATAGAATTATTATTGTTTTTTGAGATACTTATATATAGTTTTACAAAATTTGTTTTTTTTTTGTTCATTCTACAACGCTGGTCAAAGAACATGAATTTATACATAGAAGAAAAGAAATGCATTAGATCATCAATCGACTGTTACCTGCTTTTCGACATATTATTCAAGAAATTATATAGATTGATAAACTTCAACACGAAAGAGCATTTGAATATTATTTTTAATATATCAATAATATTAATCTATTTGTAATTTTTTTGTGTAATAAATTGCAATTCTGGCAACAATGGTCAATATATAGGAAAAGCTCATCATGTATGAACATTGTGTAGACAATAGCTTCAGAAAAATGAAATCTTCGCTTATGATTTTTCAGTGTAGCTAGAGAAGAGATAGATCGACAAAGTGATTTGAAACGTTATAAATTATTATGTTAGCTACTTTGGTTACAATCAAAACAATACTTAGGGCATATGAACAGTAAACTTAAAGAAACTTTCTTTTTGTAGTATAGGTCTTTCTAATATTGATGTCTCAAACATGTTTTGTTCTTCTCCTAATTGTTTAAATTTATATTTGATCATTGAAAATTTACTGCAAACAACTTACGAGATATGTTAATTCTTAAAAATACCAATTGAAAACTTCACAAAAAATAGATCAGGAAATCCATGAATTAATGATTTCATGCTTCTTGATCTTCTCTATCTTATTTCTAATAAAAGTTGTTCAAAAAATGATCCATTAAATAGATATTAACATCACTGTAGAATTAGCACATATGATAGAAAAACAAATCTTATTGAAGTTTTCTTGTTACAATATTTTGTTGAAATATGATCAAATAGTATAGAAAGATAGAGTTTTATTACTCTATCAGACTATATAGAAATAGATTATTCCTGAAGCAGTATTCTGTAAATTTCTGGAGAAAATCCTTAGAAATTTTAGTAATTTACAAGGACAATATCTTCATAATCAATGAAAATCTAATTAACATTTAAATAATTAACTATTTCTCAGTTGATTCTAGAATTATAATCGATTTTAACTTGCGTTTTGTCCAGAAAAAACATGTTTTCCTATAAAGCGCATGTTAATGAGCTCATAGTCAACAGTAACCTGGATTTATTAACTTTGAATTTTGGAATATTTGAAAAATATAAATAAAATATATGTTAATGGACCAATATTCCTCTCTCGCAATGTTGTTTACAAAATGAAAGAAAATTATTCGTTTCAATGCAAATTACCACAAGAGATAACAAAAAGGTTTGATCAAATATTTTATCTTTAGAATAACTATTCTATGCAATTTGATATTGAATCCATTTCAATAATTGATATATATGTTTATTTATGAACAGAAAAGAAACTTTATTTAATATCGTAAATAAATAAGAATATTGATTAATAATGATAATAAATGCTGACATTAAAATGTTATATGACAAATATGATTTCGCATTAATATATTGAAGAAATCTGATTCATATCTAAGGACTCGAAACGTTAAACTAATAATTATCAATGATATCTTAACGATTTTCTTATGTTTATGAATAAAATTATCTTTTTGTGAAATATTTGGTTTTTGTTTTTCGTACAATATTATCATCATGTTCATCAAGTGCCTCTTTGCCAGTATAGGAAAGGGAGGAAAACGAAATGTACGTGTAGTATGCTATATCATAAATGTATAGTTTTTCTACAAGCTAGCTAGAAAAAATGATTTGATTAATGAATCACGAATTCAGAATAGCAACTAATATTTCAGAATTGTGAAAAAGCAAGTTTTCGATAATAGCCCCTTCGATATAAAAGCAATAGGACATTTTAGTAGATAAAATTATTTCAGCTCTACAACACATACGATCTAAACTATCTTTTTAATCTAATTAACAATATGTACAAATCGAAGGAAATGATATGGATGAGAGGACGAGCAAACAAGTAGCCAGCTCTTCTAAAAATGCAGACATAGACACAAATAGCGCTCATCCTTTTCTGAATGATAGGAAGATATTCCTGTAGCCTAGAAAACAATCTTCGTTTAAATCTTTCCATAACCATTTCATCGTTAATATTGCGAGTGATCATATGGGTGAATCCATGAGGAGCCATCCACTTTTTTGGAAAGTTTTTTTTTTCGATTTTTTTTCGCTTCAAAAAGCCGGTATGCTCTACAAAACACTTTTGATGAAAAAAAAATTAGATCCTATCTGCGAAAAACCCCGAGTTTTTCAGCGTTTTTTCGTTACACCTCCAGCGTTTTTTTATATATTGAAAAAATGACGGAAAATTGCAGAAAAACGTCTAGAACTTCTTAAAAAACTAGTTTTTCGGAATTTTTTAGTGCTCATAAATATCAAACAAGTCTAGAAACATGTTTTCTGATAATAATTAGACTAGTCTTATTGAAAGTCATATATGCTGAGCCATTTTCTATATATATAACAACAGTCATAGACGGTGCTATCGAAATGACAGATTTTTCATTTCTCTGTAAGGACATCTTTAGGTTTGAATGTGAAGTCTTACCACGGAATGCCCTGACTTCAAACGAATAAGATTACGATATGAGTCATTGGATATTAAAAAAGATATTGATTGCCCATCAGTACCTCTTTTTTTCTCAAAATTTTATCCTTTTGCCGAGACAAAAATATTGTGAACATCCGATAAATCATGAAAAATCTGCACGTGTGCCAAAAGGAATCGTGGCTGTATCATTACAACTGTCCAAATTTTTGATTTCTCAATATGATGTGGCTTACAGTCGAATTTGCTGGTTATGTCCAAGATGTCATGCATTTGAATCGAAAAAAGTGACGACTCATCAATCAATGGAAGTCAACGACGATGAAAGTTCAAGTGGTGAAGAATTCATGACAGAAGGTTCTCCTATCAATCAAAATAAAAATGATGATGATGATAATGATGCTGTCAATATGGATGTCAATGAATTGAACGAAGAAGAGAAACAAAATCCTCATATGGATAGTGGTATTATAGCTGAATCAAATGACAATGATGATGAATCACCACATATGAATGATGACACAACTGATCCTGCACCGATGGATGAAGAGATAGATCATGTTTTCTATGAACTCGAACATAAGAAAGACAAAGCAATGGAAGAATTATCAGCTGTATTCAAACTACTGAACATAGATCCGATTCATGACAGGTTAGTTTGTAAATTCATTCCGAATTTTCTGAAACGATCATTGTATTTAGAGCAGCAGTATCTCCCATTCGAACCAAAGTTGATGAAGTTTATCTAAAACTAAATCGATTATGCGATGTATTGGATGGGAAATCTCAACTTTCGAATGATCCAAATCCTCATGAACTAACAGTATATGAGTCGAATGAACTTTTGAGTGGTTTAAAAAAGTTATACGCTGATAGTGGTGCTGATGAAAAGGTTCGCCTGATGACAATTGCTCCCAAAGATTAGGTTCGACAAAAAGTCGAAAAATGGTGCGTATTCTACCCTCTTTTTGTTCAATATCTCCGCATTTTTCCAATTAAATTTTACTAAGTTTTTTTTTTACTTATCAGATTTCAATCAAAACCAAATCAGGCACGACGATCTCTTGTTCTTCGAAAAAACAATGGAATACTACCTTATCCACAGTCCCTGTGAGGGACTAATCGTGCTTTATCTGACTCAACAATTGATGATGTGGTCAAATTTTATCGTGAAGATGGTATCAGTCGAACCTCATCCAATTCCAAAGACACGATTAAAATCAATGGACAATCAGTAGCAGTTCGGTTCTTAGAAATGACTGTCTTGGGTGCGTACCAAATATTCAACGAACGACATTCTGGAGCTGTGTCAAGATCAACTTTCAATGCTCTTCGACCACGAGAAGTAAAGAATGCGACACCACACGATACGTGTGTCTGTATAATTCATGAGAACATGGATTTGTTGTTGAAGGTTTGTCCCATTTGTATGTTGATTCAAACTTAAAATAGCTCCATTATAGGCTTGGAATAATCACTATCGAAAATGTGCTGGTACAGTTGCTTTATCAGCAATTGACAAGATCAATATGAAGGACCTCATTAATCAAATGATTTGCACAGACTCGAATGAAAAGTGCTTCAATGGTAAATGTGGTGATTGTTCGAAGAAGAACATCATAGATATTCTCACCAGTAACAATGTGATAGATTTGGATGATGAATGCTCATGGAATCTGTGGAAGAAAGTTAACAACAAGTTCGATCTTCAACAGATGTTTGGTTCAACTAACTCTCTACTAACGGAAATTGAAGAAAGATGGTCTTCATTCTTGCTTCACACGCACATAAACAGAGAACAACGTGAATATATCAAAGACTTGCGCAACAAATCGACGAACGACTCTTTTGTGGTGGCGCAGATAGATTTTTCAATGAGTTATACTCTAATACGTCAGTGTGAAGTTCAACAAGGATTCCTTAGTCAGCATCAAGTCAGCTTATTTATAATACATCTTACCATTGGAGATGAGCAGAGAAATTTGGCAATTATAAGCAATTATATGGAACATACAACAGCATTTGTGCACTGTGCACAAAAAATTCTCGTCGAATTTATCAAGAAAAACTTTCCATTGGTAAAAAAGATTCATTATGTGAGGTAAATCTTATTTTTCATGTAATTTATGTGGTATGTTAACTCTCTTCTTTCGTTTAGTGATGGGGCATGTGCCCATTTTAAAAACAACGCTAGTATCTTGAATCTGATTCATCACAAGAGCGATTTTCGTTTGGATACTTGTTGGACGTTTATGGCAACCGGTCATGGCAAAGATGCTGGAGATGGAATCGGCGCAGTGCTGAAGTCCACCGCCAGACGTGCTACACTTTCCAAGAGCATTCTCATGTCAAACGCAAAAGACTTTTACGAATTCTCACTAAAACAACAACTAGAAACAGCAAAAAGATTCAACAAAGATATTCCTGGTGTTCATATCTTCTATTTTGACTCGGATGAAGTAGAAGAAGTTAAGAGCAATTACTTAAAAACTAGGAGCGAAAAACTTCGAGTAACAGGTAAGAAAGACTTTTGGCTCTATTCTCTTACGTTCGTATTAGTTTAGGTACAATACAAGGTATTCGTACTATGCATGAATTCAAGCCGACTAGTCGTTCAACGGTTCAATATAGTTTGACCTCTCGATCAACTCAAATAAGAACTTTTACATTCAAATAAAACTCCTTTTTTATGTTTTTCTATAGATTGGATTTTTTCTAAAGTCATATGTGATCATGATATCCAGTATTCGAATAGAATGGATAGCTCTCTTCATCATCACACTAAATTTCCTTCGTGTAGAATTCATCAATTAGGATAAATTTCGTGATAAAGTTTAGTAACATCAACTTTTTTATAACTTTACGAAGAAAATAAGACCAGATTTCTTCGAATTAATTGAATCCAACACACATTGACGAAATATGACTGTTGTTATATATATAGAAAATGGCTCAGCATATATGACTTTCAATAAGACTAGTCTAATTATTATCAGAAAACATGTTTCTAGACTTGTTTGATATTTATGAGCACTAAAAAATTCCGAAAAACTAGTTTTTTAAGAAGTTCTAGACGTTTTTCTGCAATTTCCCGTCATTTTTTCAATATATAAAAAAACGCTGGAGGTGTAACGAAAAAACGCTGAAAAACTCGGGGTTTTTCGCAGATAGGACCTAATTTTTTTTTCACCAAAAGTGTTTTCTAGAGCATACCGGCTTTTTGAAGCGAAAAAAAATCGAAAAAAAAACCTTTCCAAAAAGTGGATGACTCCTCATGGATTCACCCTACTATCAAATCGGTGTGCAATATCAACTATGGCCAGTAAGTCGACGAAATACTACTAAATATGAAGAGTACTAAATTTCTTTTATAGGATCATATTAAGAAAATGCTACCGATGAATAATAATTATTCACTACAACAATTTGTCGATGAACAAATCTTTCAAATACAACATCGATTGAATGTATGTAAGACTCAATGTCATTCACGAACTTCATCTTGTCCATCGACACTTACCATCAATATAATTGATCAACCATTAAAACAATTTGTTTTATCACATCAAAAACAACTCTTTTACAAAATGAACTCTGAAATAAGACGCTTTCGAGATGAAATACAAGAAAAACAATTATTTACTTCATTAAATTATCCTTCGTTCAATGCACAAAAAGTAAGAGAATGTTATTTGTTTTTAGTTATTTTTTTGAGTTTTCGTTTACTAAATTATTTCTCGACTGTTTTTAATAGCAACATTTATTCGATCGTATTAAGAATATTCGTCAAAATCAACTACAATTCTTTGAAGAACTAGTACGATTAGAACAACATATTCTATGTCGATTCTTACCAAAAGCATATAGTCAAATTGATTATGATCTAGCACCAGCTAATCTAACGACTATGAGCATTACTGGTAGTACTTTAACAGAAATAACGAATAATACGAAGAAGATCATTCGACGAGAACAACGTATACGTCTTGAAAATGAACTCGAACGATATGAAACTATGATTCTCGATCACGAAGATCACTATCAACAAGGATTAATCGAACTTCAACGATGTTTTGCTCATCAAACCTATAATGGAATACCATTAATTGATGTGGTACAAACTTATTTCACTTTTAAAACCGAAAAGACTTTACGTAATATTACTCAAAATTTAGTTGCTTTACGAACGAAAATAGTCTCTCATCGACGTCGTTATATGGCAAAAAAACTCAAAATAGATCCATCACCAGACGTAATCATTGGTTCACCTGACATATCATTCAAACTTGAACAAATTGCTTATCTTTCATGAGGTATAAATTTCCTGATTGATTTATGATTTGGTTATTTTATTTTTTGTTCTTCTTAAGGTCTAAATTATATTCGACCAAATCAAAGTTGGCTTCTTACTCACGTGAAACAAAATCAATGGATTGAAAAAGAACGTAAAAAAGTGATGAATAAAATTGTACCACATCTTCTTCGACAATATAATATACCAAGCAATCGTCACATTATCAAAAATCTGACAGATCAATTAAAAATACAATTTCATCGTGGTTATACAATACCATTATCGACTCGTGATGTATTACGCACACAAAATGGTTTTCGAATCATGAATGCCATTCGACGTAAATTAAAACGAAATGAGCTTATTCTTCGTCTAACGGATAAGAGTAATGTTCTTTATATTTGTCGATCGATTGATTTTGCTCAAAAAGCTCAAGCTTATAGAGAAAAAACCAAAGCCTATCAAGAATTAACATCAAATCCATTAGAAGAAATTCTTTACAAAGGAACTCGTCTACTCAATGATCATCGTGCACAAAAACTGATTCAAGCCAATCAATATGAGAAGATGGTGCCTAAACGAGATAAAGTCCGATTAAGCCACATGTATTTTAATCCAAAAGTGTATAAGGTACGTATAAAAAATTTCTCTTCTATTGAATTATTTGTCTTTCTTATCTTTTATTGTTATTATAGAAAGATGTACCACTTCGACCAATTATATCTTCAATTCAAGCACCAACCACACCGATTTCAAAATTCTTAGATAAATTACTTCGACATATATTTGATTATTATGTTGAAAACACTCGTATTATTAATGGTTTACATTTAATCAATCGTTTAACTATATATGCCAATGATGGTTATCTTCAACCAACAACACTTTTTTGTACATTTGATATTACAGATCTGTACACCATGTTACCACAAGAAGAATCATTGGAAATCATCAAGAAATTTCTTGCAGCACATAATATTGAAAAAAAATAAATACTATTAACGTCGGAACAATTATTGATTTGGCTCGTATCGTTCTAAGTGAAAATGCTTTATTTATGATGGTAAATATTACAAACAAATCCTTGGTGGTGCTATGGGTTCATCATTTACTATGACATTAGCTAACATATTTATGTGGTATTGGGAACAAGAACTTGTTACTGATCTTCATTCATCACATGAAATTTATGGAAGGTATTTGAAAATATCTTTAATTTTCTACTACTTAGCTTTTTTATTATGTTTTCTCGTAGATATATTGATGATGTATTCTTTACATGGAATGGATCGTTAACAGCTCTTCAAACATTATTGAAAAATTTAAATAACAAACATTCGTAAATTAAAATAGTTTATGATATAGGTCTTCGTATCTCATTTCTGGATGTGCTTCTAACAAATGATAATGGTACTCTTTTAACATCTGTTTATCATAAAGATGCTGCTGAACCGTATGTCGTACCATTTACGTCGGATCATCCACCATATATTTTTCGAAATATTATTACTATTGCACTTAATCGAGCTATACGTTATTCGTTAACATTCGAAGCTTTCAATAAAGAACGGCGCTGTATTCGTTTGAAATTACTCTATAATGGGTATATTTTGTCTCAAAAAATTCAGGCATACTATTCTTCTAAAGGAAAATTCTATATTTTTATAGGTATCCTTCGAAATATATCGATACTCAATTTCGAAGTTTTTTCACTAAACATAATCTACCAAAACTACCTACGCTTCTACCAATTATCAATAAATCTGATCAATTCTTCGCACTTCGTAATCATTTATTACGAAATTTAAACACATCAACAACCAGAAGCTCTACAAAATCGTTTCGCAATCTCTAGAGATTCGAATCGTCCAAATATAATTTCCGTTTCCCGAGTATCGCAGCCGATTGATCCACAGCTACCTATACCTTTAATAATTCATCTACCTTATGAAAATAGATTACGATTTTTCAGAAAATATCTGCATGAAATTTGGTCGAATATTTTTCAAGATACAGATGTTCGACAAACCCAACTAACTATTGGTACCACTACTCGACGTAATATTAAACAAGAATTAGTTCGAGCTAACCCATCATTAGCCAAAATCCAACTATCAAAACCCAATCAGCAGTAACCGTCTCTTAGACAAATATCAACTTTTCTCCTTTCTTACGATCCCAGGTCTATCAAAACGGTATCGTTTGCGAACCGAAAACGAACCGTAAAAGTGATCAAAACCGGATCTTTACGGTAGTATACCGGATCGATTCGGGCCATTTTCGGTCCGTTCGAACCCGTATTTCCTGGCACAGAAATACGCACCGTATTGTATCCGTATGGTAAACGCACCGTATTTGGTCGTTTTCTCTCCGTTTACGGATAAAATTCGAATTTTAAGATAGAATTCTAGTATGATCATACTATGAAATTGTGCCAGATCTTCTATTATTCATGCAAGATTTTATTGGAACTTTAAATACTAGTAACGCTCGTCGAGGCAGACTCGCTTAACCCTCGACTG